>VRLP01007785.1:0-19935 GCA_009660295.1 Lophius piscatorius | reverse complement strand
TAAAAAAGGACTTAAAACTTTCCTTTTTAGCAGAACCTATAACCTTAATTAACATTGCTGGTTTTTGGTAAGGCTTTTATATAGTTATTATTTTATTTTTTATCGATGCTTTTATCTGCTTTTGCTTTGTAGCACTTTGAGATTTGATCCAAATGTAAAGTGCATTATAAATTAAATGTATTATTATTATTATTATTATTATTAAAACATACAAGTTACATTGAAGTAAATGTAAGATCTGGCCAAATTGATCTCAAAACCAAAAATCCTTTTTGGATTGTGAAGCACCTAAAATGTGATTTAGAATTAACTGATAAAATAATTCATTGGAGAGGACCATGAAAAATAACTGGAGGGTCTGAGACTCATGAATGTTAATTTATTCATGTCGCATTACTGCTAGTTCTTGGCGTTCCTCTCAGAATGTCTCACGGCCGGGCGGCGCCGTTACCGGAACTCGTTGTTCAGCATCCAGGTGGAAAAATGTGGAGGAAAAATTCTCCGTGTCTTGGAGGAGTCCTAAAAACGCTGCTTTAATGCCGTCATGAGTGATATAATACGTGAGTGGCGGGGGTGTGGGCGCCCCACACACACACACACACACACACACACACACACACAAGCAGGCTGAACTTTCTTTAGCAAACAAAACCCGCGATGTGAGTTCTGGAGAAGTGCTTGAAGAAGCCCCCCTTTCTCCTTTTTGGGAAAGCGAATGGATGTTTAGTCGCTGTTAGCGGCTGAAGCAACCTGTTTGTGATCGCAGGCAGCTGGTGTTATTCATCAGACCACATGTTCTCCTGCTTGGACTCTCCTTTCAGAGGAGTCAGTCAGGAGTTCTGAGGAGGCTTCTCGTGAATCCCGCCTCGCTCCCCGTGGCGTCCGTGTCGGCGCCGTAGAGCCCATAGTTAGAGTTATAATAAAGTCAGGCTCCGGAGACCGTCATAGCCGATGCTCTCTGAACTGGAACTCATCTTCTTTGCAGCGTGATCCAGTCTCGGTGCCGCGTTCTGCGTAGTCGGGGTGAAATGTTGGCGCTCTTGTTTTTGTGTCTCGTCCACAAATTGGGTGCAATTTCTCAACATTTGGTCTCAGCGCAATCAGAGGCAGCATCAAAGGAAAGCTGCATTTCTGCAGGAATTCAAAGCGGCTGGCAGAGTTGCAGGAGGTTCGACCTCCTCTGGGTTTTTTTCCTTTCTCTGGGCACTTTGGAAGTGGGTGAAATTGTGCAGAAAGCCCTGCTCCGCTGCCCTTGTTGTTGCCGCCAGTGTGGTTCATGAAAAGAAGTCTTTTAGCATTCCTGATCTGCTCCCCCGACTGGGCTTGTAATGTTTTCCCCCAGCAGTTGTGACGAGTACAAATTCACGCAACAACAGCAGATCCACCGAGGAGGCTTCTCAGAGATAAGGATGGGAGAGGCAGACGCTGGCTGCATTGCAGAGGAAACCCACAGAGAAACCGAAATAGAGCGGCGGCGGATGGATGTGGGTTCCAGCCACCTAAAGTAGTGCTGAGGATGAGGAGAACCTGCTGGAGAGCTTCTGTATGCAGATTCTCTGGAGGGAGTTTGACAAAGTTATTGTCTCAAAGTCTCCTCAAAACCTTCTTATTCTACCTGACTGAGTCCTGAATCCTTGTCAAACCATCACACAGGGAATCTAAAACCGCTGGCAGCCCATCAGGTTCCATCTTATTACATCTATGAAAAAGTCGGGGCTATTATGGAATCATCAACGCGTTACTAATAACACAATAACTCAACAACCCTTTCATGGATCATTTTCAAATTTTATACCGATGTAGACCTTAGAGCAAGGAATAACTGGAATGATTTGGGGAAAGCTCGGTTGATTGATTCCAAAATTTGTTTCTGTTTTACTGATTAGGGGGAGCTTCTTACAGAAAACTCTTTTAAGGACATAACGTCGTAAACATCGGCCTTAATTACTCCAGATTTGGTGCAGATGAATTGACTGAAGTTGACCTGTCTTGTATAAGTATATATATATATAAGTATATAATATAATATCGTACTCTAGTAAGTCACATTTTACTCACTAGGGGGAGCTTCTTTTTTTTGCTTACCAGGCTTACCTCAAAAAAATGTGTGAGGAAGAATTGGATTGATTTCAGGAAAGGGCGGTTGAATTTTTCCAACACTAGGGGGAGCTTCATCTCCAAATGTTTTCAGTCCCATTTTCTCAACTGTTGGTCCGAATTAGTCCAAAATTTGCTGCAGAGGAATTGACTCATTGAAGTAAATTCTTTATATGTTGTGTTTTACTCTAATAGTTTATGTTTTACTCATTAGGGGGAGCTTTTTACAGGAAACACTGTTCTAAGGACCTAACTTTTTAACCGTTTTTACTTTAGTAGTTCACGTTTTACTCACTAGGTGGAGTTTCCTTTTTTTTTTAATTGGGAAAAACACTGTTTTCCAGACGTACCTCAAAAACTGTTTTTTGGATCATTTTCCAAACTTTATACAGACATAGACTTTAGTGTAAGGAAGAACTGGATTGATTTTGGGAAAGTTTGGTTATATATTTCTGAGCTTTATCTCCAGAAGTTTTTGGGCCATAGTTTCTCAACCATTGATCAGATTTAGTCCATATTTGGGGCTTATGAGTTGACTTGAGGAGATCTTTTTTTATTTTTGTTATATTTTAATCAAATTTTTCATATTTTACTCACTTTGGGGCACATTTTAATTATAAATACTGTGGAAATGACTTCAGTTCAGCCAGGGGAGTGTTTTATACAACGCAGGGGATTGGAGACTTTTTGGGGATATATCCTTGTTGTCGTGGATGACAGCGTAGGTCCAGTTTGATATGGACCAGCTGGTACTACACAGACATCAAAACCTGTTTAGGTATGAATACATAATCCAGACTACCTGCAGAACCACAGCCAGGGACCCGGGGATGTGGGTCACTGGCTGGAGCACAAGGATCCAGAGTAGACGGCAGAGTTGGAGGAGAGACTTGCTCCGGGAAATTCTTCTTGATTTCATGGCCTGACTGAAACTGTTCTTGAGACAACTGAGGACTATTAAAGACAAAAGGAGACAGCAGCTGGGTAATGGAATGAAGAACGTCTCATTTTCCTGCTCTCTCTTCAAGCTTGAGGTGTTTTTGGAAAAATGCAACACTTTTGTCACTCAAGCATATTCTAACTATTTTAACTAAACCTATGCTGTCGTCCCTGCCGGCAAGGTTACGTCCTCGAAAAGTCCCCAGCCCCCTGCGTTGTAGAAGCAACCACCCTGATTGAAGTCCTCACATTCAATTTGAAGTTATTTACACGGTATTTTAAGTGAAAGAGAAAAATCTCTGAAGTAATTATCAAGTAAAAACACTTTGATCCCCTTGAGTCGATTCATCTGCAACAATTTTGGACTGCCAGTCCTGTTCAACATCATCATCACTGAAGATAGACCATCTTCAGAGGCAGGAAGTTGGCTCCTAGATGTCCACCAGCCAACTTCCTATGTCAAAATCAACAGATATTCCATTAGTCTGGGAAGTGTTCCAAAGCTTTTTCTAAGGTCCTGGGACTCCACAGTCTGACACATCGTCTACACATGAAGAGTACCTGGAACAATAGTGAACCTTCACAGAAGTGGACCACCTTCCAGGCTTCCTCCAAGAACACGGTGAAGACTCACTCAGGAAGATCCAAAGGAAACATCCAAAGAACTGCACGACTCATGGCTCCACTATTCCAAACACTCTGTGCTAAAATAGCATCATGGGAGAGTGGGGAGGAGAAAGCCACTGCTGACCTAGAAGAACATTCTGGCTGGTCTGAATTTACCCACAACACATCTTCATGACCCTCAGAGCTTCTGGGAGAATCCGCTCTGGACTGATGAGAGGAAAGTTGAACTGTTTGAAGACAAGGGTCCTGTTCCATCTGGTGGAAACCAAACACAGCACCCCACTAGAAGAACATCAGACCTACTGGCCGACATGGCCAGTAGGTCTGATGTTGACAGTGGAATGTTGAGTCGATGGTTTGCTGCTTCAGGACCAGGACGACTCGCCATCATGGAGGGAAAACATGGATTCTACTGAAAGAGAATGTCAGATCATGGGCCTGTGAGGTCATCAGTCTGTGAGCTCATCAGTCTGTGAGGTCATCAGTCTGTGAGGTCATGCAAGGAGACAATGATAACATTCAAAAAAGTTTGATCCGAGGGAATCATATTCAAGTTCTGGAGAGGTCTAGTTAAAGTCCGGATCTGAACCTCACGGAGATGCTGTGGTGGACCTGAGAAGATCAGTTCCTTTCTCACAAACCCTCCACTGTTTCTCTACTGAAGCAGTTCTGGAGAGAAGAGAGGGTCCATATTCCCCTACTGTAACGTCAGAGACTGATCTCCGGCTAACAGGAGGGTTTGGTCGCAGTCGTTGCTGCTGAAGGTGGAACATCTCAACGTTAAGTTCAAGAGGGTGAATACTTGTTCAGAGTTGGTGTTTTCAAATACAGATGTCGTATAAACTCGTGTTTTTGTGTTTTCTGGGTTGATCCATTTATTTTCAAAAGTCCGACACAGTTCAGTCTGAGATTTGGAGATTTCTTGGGACAAACCCAGGAGAAACCAGGAGGAGGTCAGGTTCTTCCTCAGAGACTTTATTCGGGCTGCAGTACACAAATGTCGAAACTGACCTCTGCCGTCCATCCACTCCTCTCAAAACATTATAACTAAGCGTCCGGTTTGATTGGGCCGCTCCAAAGACGAAGGATTAGTTTTGTCCAAAGCAAACCGTCACAATAATGGTACTTGTCCCTGCAGAGAGGCGTCACTCTTCCTGCTTACGCCGCATTCCAGCTCTGAAGACATTCTAAACCCAGCTCTCCTTCACTTCATTTATTAATGTTGTTCCAGCACCATATTTGAACTAAATTATACATCTTGACTTTCAGACTTACTGACTTTCTCAGATAAGACCAAAAAGAAAATATTGAGCCATTCTCCGCAAGCGGAACAAACGTCAGCCAGCAGATATAACATGACCACAATATCAATTGTTGTTGTGCCGCAGCGACCTTGGTGGATCGAAAACAGCCTCCTCCCTTATTTGCACCGTTGCGTCTTTGATAACAGGAAGACAGAAGAAAGGCGGAGCTGAGTTCATAGCTAAAAATGACATCTTCATCGCTGTTAGTCTCTGCATAACAACAGATGCTTTTCAGGGGAATGTTTTAACACATTAGGTGCTTAACAATCTAACATTAACTCATTTTCTTGAATTAATGCATTTATTCTACATTTCCATCAGCCGATAACGGACTGTCAAAGTCAGCATGCACCACGGGATAATAAACGATCGCGGCGCTCCCCGTGAATATTCATGCCTCTTTAACAGTGGAGGAGGCGTCGACAGGCAAACAGATGGTTGGTTTTCATGACGACATCTGGAAATATCGAGGCGCCGTCACCGCTCCAACTGAGCGAACATGCTAACGGACCTGACCCGCTGCTGAGTCATGAATTCTAAACAAATAATAAATGAATAAATAATAATGAACACGGTCCTGGAGACTTTATTACAGAATGTGTGCACCAAACTACAGTAGTGCTCAGCTGCCTTCATTCATTCAGCAGAGAAATTATCTGTGTTTACAGAGGGCGCAGTGAAAGGTGCTGGTGTCTCCTGATCCATCGGCTCTTCAGGCTCACTTTCAGTCTGATCAGACAAACTGCTGCAGGCTACAGACTGAGGTCTGGTCACTGAAGGCTTCTTTTTAATAGGTGTAGGTGGTCTGCTTCCATCTAGTACTGGAACCATTGGAGGTCTAGTATTCATTTGAAATAAACTTAAACAATCTCCACAGTTATCAGGTGTGTCTGCATCACCTTGGTGTCTGTGGACAGGTAAGACCTAAAATTCTCAGTTTCAGTAACAGTGTAAGTGTAACTATGTGTGAGTATTTTGTTACTATATGTGAGTAATATGTTACAATGTGTGAGTAATATGTTACAATGTGTGAGTAATATGTTACAATGTGTGAGTCATCTGTTATTGTGTTTGAGTAATTTGTTACTATGTGTGAGTAATAACTTACTATACGGGAGTAATATGTTGCTGTGTGTGAGTAGTCTGTTTCTGTGTGTATGTGTGAGTATTTGTTACTATGTGTGATTAATCTGTTACTGTGTGTGAGTTATATGTTACTGCGTGTGAGTAATATGTTACTATGTGTGAGTAATATGTTACTGTGTGTGAATAATATGTTACTGTGTGTGAGTAATCTGTTACTATGTGTGAGTAATATGTTACTGTGTGTGAATAATATGTTACTATGTGTGAGTAATATGTTACTGTGTGTGAGTAATATGTTACTGTGTGTGAGTAATATGTTACTATGTGTGAGTAATATGTTACTGTGTGTGAGTAATATGTTACTATGTGTGAGTAATATGTGTCTGTGTGTGAGTAATATGTTACTATGTGTGATTAATCTGTTACTGTGTGTGAGTTATATGTTACTGCGTGTGAGTAATATGTTACTATGTGTGAGTAATATGTTACTGTGTGTGAATAATATGTTACTGTGTGTGAGTAATCTGTTACTATGTGTGAGTAATATGTTACTGTGTGTGAATAATATGTTACTATGTGTGAGTAATATGTTACTGTGTGTGAGTAATATGTTACTGTGTGTGAGTAATATGTTACTATGTGTGAGTAATATGTTACTGTGTGTGAGTAATATGTTACTATGTGTGAGTAATATGTGTCTGTGTGTGAGTAATATGTTACTATGTGTGAGTAATATGTGTCTGTGTGTGAGTAATATGTTACTATGTGTGAATAATATGTTACTATGTTTGAGAAATATGTTACTGCGTATGAGTAACCTGTTGCTATGTGAGAGTAATCTGTTACTACTTGTGAGTAATATGTGATTTAACACAAAATCTTCCTTTGATTTTATTTAGATAAAAAGGTTGTAACATCGTTATATTACAGAAACACCATGAAACAAAACAATCAGTGAACTTATTCAGACACTCTTTGATAACTACTGCATCACGTTTGACCCCTGCAAAGCCAAAAAGAAGCCAGCTCAGTTTAATTTTCAATCTGTGCAGTACATCGAGTGTTACAGGGAAAAAAAAAAGCAGCATTGGCTTTTGTTTTTTTTTTCTTTCGCCCTCTAAACATTTCCAGTCGAGTTCAAAAGCGGGAACAGAAGTCCAGAGTCCGCTCTGGCCTTTAGTGCAGATCTCCCGCAAGCTGCTCCACCAGGACCGAAGTCATTCTCTGAACTACCACCCACTGATCAGATGATACCATCTAGATCTAGAACTCACTCAGTGCTTCCACCAGGAGCTGGCGTGGTGCCTTTAACATGTTCTTTCATGCTCTTATTATTATTTCAGGTAACCGACCTACTTCTTGGTTCTTAATTACGTCATCAGATCTTAGAATGGCTTGTTATGAACCCATTACTACTAATACAAGCTCTGCTGTAGTTTCAGATCAGATCATCATATATTATATTATGGCTAAGTGATTTAAACGAGTGTTTGTTGTATTCTATAACATACGGTATTCTACTTAAGTCAGATTAATCATTTTCACTTTTTTAGCATACATTTTTACAAAATGTTGCTAATTACTCTGTTTAATTAATCATTAATACGTCATCCATACATTGTAAAAAATTCTGCAGGCTGTGTACAAATATTAACGGTGTCAGAAGTTAACAGGAGAAACGTAGGACACCCGCTGACATCATAATAAACATGATGTGACGCAAGAGTGATAGAAAACCATCGGTGCAATGCCACAATTTTTTTTTTTTTGTAATTGATGCGGACCATGTCGGCAGTCTATCTCTATAATAGATATAGAACGAACCGTCCGGGAGAGCGGTCTCTAATGGACTTAATGAACTGCCCCAATCGCTTCATTCGCACACAGCACCCCAGATAGGAGTCGGTTCTGTGTCGTATCTGCATGTAAATGGGTCAGTTAAGAGAGCAGCAGGGGAACCATGCTCCAGAAATGACTTTCCACAAGAAGGGGATGTGCGGCGTTTGGATGCAACAAAATTCTTTCTGTCTGGTGCCGAACGGCGTCCTCAAAAAGTCCACGCTCTGCCGCGGGCCTGGCCTCATTCTACACAGAACCAAGGTGAAAGTTGGCTGCAGTGACATCATAACTTTTACTGCATGTCAGAGCGGAAACTAAATGTTAGTCTGGTTTATTACTGATCCGCTCTGCGTCTGGTTCGGTTCAAACGGCCCGTGTTTAAACGTGGACTAAGTGCAGCAGCAGCTGTCTTCACACTCCGTTACAAACCTTTCCAGCAGCAAGATACCTGCGCTACAACTTATTTATGACTCCTACTGGCAGCCCCCCAATCACAGGCCTTCTTCTGGAACCAGCGCCGGGCTAAGAGTCTCAGGTTCACCTTAGGGCGAGCATAAAGCCTCGCGTACAGCAGGCAGTCATTCACAGTAATCGTCTCTCCGACGGACGCAACGCTAAAGTTCTCGTAGGGAAATGTATTTAACATTCATTCACGTGTAATTATTTCTGAGGCACTAATCTTATCTCCATATTGTAATCTACAAAATGTGAGCGTTTGCAAACGTTATAATGAGAGTGCTGCATTTATTAAAACCCTAATCCTTGGCTAAACATTATTCAGAGTGTAATTTGAATATTCGTGAAGGCGTGAGGTGAATATGGCTTCTTTCGGCGTCTGGTTCCCTTTTACCCGCTGGTGTTGTTTGTGTTCACTGGTAACACACACATAGATGAAGAATCATTGAGTCTAGAACTGAAGTTAAAAAGAATTTCCAAACGCTGGAATTACACTATTTGATGCTTTTGCGGTCGGATAATAGTCGATGATCTTAAAGAATTTACTTCCAGTAGGATCATTAAATAAAGTATTTTTTGAGTTTAACTTTTTAATTTAAATTATAAATACTTTTACTACTACTTTTACATTTTAAAAGATATTAAAAAAAAATAATTAAAATGCAGCACGAATGTAACGTTATCAGATTTTTGCTTGAGTATATATGCCGATATTTATTTACTCATTTATATTGAGGTTTTTTTTTTTAAAGTAAAACTGTGAAAACAAAGTATTTTCAGAGAGATTTAAATTATTTATGCTTTTTAGGTCTAACCTGTTAAAATAAACTCAAAGAAATGACTTCAACAAGTATCCTTCAATGAACTCCTTCATTGAAGTTGTAAACACTTAGTATAATAGAGTGTTACGGATTGAAGTACTTGTTTGGGTCCATCAAAAACTTCTCTTTTAAGAGTAGCGGTTGAAGCGTTTCTTCAGCTCCGTTAGCTTGGCCTCCTTCTTGTCAGCTAACTAATGGGCGTTCAGACTGATGTGAGGAGAAGCACGTCATGAAATCTAACGACATGAAATCAAACAGGGATAAGTTCTTCGTATAAGCTCCTCGATCAGAACCAACCCTCTCTGTTTCAATCGTCTCCTGTCTCTTTATATCTAGTTTAATCCATCACTATCCACGGTTCTCCATCACGCCTGTTCCTCCTTGTTACCTCTTCACCTCTCCGTTCGACTGCAGAAAGGCGGTATATAAGAGGTTTGAGACCTTCTTGATGCTGCCAAAGACTTGATGTAAGAGCTTCTATGATACCGAACGGTCCAATAACGTCAGATGGACATCTGCTTACCACGGCTAGAGCCTTTAAAAGCCCAAATGAGTTATGAGGGTGTATCTGATTTAACAAATGCCCCTCTTCCTGTTCTTGTCTTCCACCTCAGTTCAGACAAACTTCACGAGTAAGTGGGTGAGGTCGGGGGTGTGGAGATTGAGTAGACCATGTTCAGAACCTCTACTGTAGTGGCGGCTGGTAGTGGAAGGATGTGGCCAGTTCATTGGTGCCTGGTGTGGAAGCAGTAACCTTTGAACCTGCTGGTGGACGCAGGAGATGAAGGGAGCAGTCTTTCAGGCTTGGCTGGCCCAGGGAACTCCCTAAAGCAGCATACATGTGCATAGAGGCCAGAAAAGCTGCAGCAAGGCCTCATGGGATTGGCCCAAGACGTTTACAGGCAGGGAGTAGGACTACTGATCTGGAATGTGGAAAATGAATAAAGCTGGAAAAACATTTTAAGGTGCCCCTCCAGAGCTCCTGTGGAGGTAGAGATTGAACGTCCCCGACAAAGGTCCTTCAGGAAGACCAGACCCTCCCCAGTGGGGAGTGAGATTCATCTTGAGAGGCTTAATGTTGAAGATATTGTCAGGTTGTCTTGGGTGACAGACCGGCCCAGTGTCACATGGAGGTCAGGTACACTATACTTTTTGTCTGGCTCATACGAGACTCCAACCGATTATCAAATCTTAAGTTTTAATCTGGAAGGCTGGCTTGGGGTCCAAGGACTTTGACTTTCCAGTCTGCATGTTTTTTGTGAATTTTTGAGAAGGTCTAAGGCCATGTCTTCCAGGGAGCTCTTGGGGGGTTTCTGTGGGAATATGGGGTACCAAGTCAAATAATTGCGAGCCAATCGGTTTCTTCCCTTCGTGTGTTGGTATTCTTGGTGTAAAGTGGAGTGGGTTTCTGTGGGTGTTGGACTCCACCAAGGTGTCAATCCTGAACAGTATTTCAAGGCCGAGTCAAGGTGAACAGTCTCTGGTACCTCCAAATCTGAGACCATGCTTCTCCGCCAGAGATCAGGGGACTACTTCCTCCTTTTTTGGGGAGGAAGTAGTAGGAACTTTTTTTTTGTTGTTATCTCAACCAAAGCTGTTGAGGTGTCTGGGAACGTTTTCATGGGTGGTGGGAAATCAGCACACTGGTTGGACCTGCAGTTTGGTGCTCTTAGCAGAGTCATACTCCCTCACATCAGAAGAGACAATTCAAAGTAGTTTGGAGATAGTTTCACCGATTCTTTTCTTTGGAGATTGTTCAGGGAATACCGAATTTGGAAGAAAACCGGGGTAGACTCAGAACTCGCTGGCGGGACTACACATCTAATGCCTTGAGACCCTCGAGGATGAGCTGGAAAGTGTTGCTGTGGAGAGAGACATCTGGAGTAATATCGATAGTACGGTGGGCGTATTGACTTTTAATCGACCTAAGGAAGAAATGAATGAATACACAAAGTGGGGAGAAATCTTGCGACAGCTGTGTTCACTAAAGCGGAAACGATGAGTCATTCTGACTTCTGCGACAAAAGACCATCATCAAACGGGGAGGTTGCCTTCACACAATGAGAGAAGAAGAAGTATGCCCAGCAGCATATTGTGGAATGTCACAATACATTCAAAATGAGAAGAAATTGGTGCTTTAAATTGCTCTACAAACATCTTAAATATACCGTTTTATTTGAGAGGAAGTGATTCAAAGAAAGTTCTACAACCATTTTGGAGATAAACACGGTTTCTTTGTCATTGGGATGCAGTCTCATTTAAATATATATAAGTGCATATTTTCAGAAAGCCTCACCACGAATAGAATCATGTAGTTTTCTCCACTGAAACCTGACTGCGATCTTTATGTCAAGGACAAAACAAGGTAGCCGGAAAGTGAAGGTTGAACCTTGTCTTATGTCTCGGCTCTTCTCAGCCTGCAATCAGCGGCATGAAGCGGTGTGAATGTTGGATTTTCTGGAAGCACACTGGCACCATTTATTTAAAGGAAGTACTTGAGCCTGCATTTTCCGTCTCATTACTGTCAACAAACTGTTCCTCTGTGGTGGAGCAGCTTAGACCAAGGTTATATACTAGCAGATAACATGCCGGCTCGCTATGGACTGCCTCATTGGAAACTTGGGCTGTTTGTTAATGCAGGTGTTTTAAGCCGTCTACCATTAGAGTCCGACGATCACGCCGTACATGTCTGGTGGGCGGTTCTAAAGTGCGGAAAGCGTTGGCGGCTTGAAACACCCCTCCAGTGTTGGACTGGTGTTGATAGACAAATTCAAATTGGAGATAGATGGTTTCTAAGTCGGCCCACGGGCCGCTTGCGTTCACCCGCTGAAGTCAACTCGGCTGCTGGTTCTGGAGTGATCGCTCCCTGGGAGGCGGGACGTCTCTGCAAGTTTCGGCTTACGATCCCTGGAGGCGCCGATGAGCCCACGGCCAGTGCCACAACCTTCCTTTCTTAAGTGCCTGCTGGGATGGAGGCTGGTGGCGCCGAGCCGAGTTGAATCCCTCAGGCGGAAAGCCGGACCCTCTGTTTACATCTAAACCAGGAGGGTCAAATTCAATCCCAGAGGGGGTGTCCACATCGAGGGCCGATCAGGACTCAAATCGTCCATGTTTAATAAGACGTCTTGTGACAATTTATTCATAGTTTATTTAATCATTTAACCGAATTCTGAAACAAACCAAGGGAATAGAAACTAGTAATTACATTTCTAGTAATTACAGATAAAATCCAAACTAGATCAGCAATCATTCATTTTTAATTTCTCCCTCTCTATCAGCAGCATTTCACAGAATCATTTCCAATTAAAGGTTTTTATTCAAAGGGCGTCAACACCAGCCAGAAAAAATATCATTTTCACATTTTTCACAAGTTACATTTAAAATCATTCTGCTTTTAATTAACAATATCAACAAAAGGGAACTTTAAATAACCTTTGGGAAATGGTTTAGCCGTTTCTTTCTTCTGCCAGAATAAAATAGTAAAAGTCGACTTTTGCTCCTCAAATCTATTCCTGCGGTCAGGAGCAGCTGCTCCTCAGAAGACAGCCTCCAGCCTGAAGGAGCATTTCACATTAAATGTAAGCAGCCTCATGTTTTTCTCATTTTTGACGCAACAGCGCCAACACATGTTGAACGGCTGGAGGCTGCACAACGCACCTCGCCAATTAATTCAAACGTGTGTTCTATTTACTAATACGATTATACATTTTTTTTTCTACTATCTATCTTTTCCCAGCCTCTGAAGAATCTCCTCTAAGGATGAGTCTAAACTTAATTAAGGGGACTGGATAAACGCTGATATCTGACGGTGGAACAGTGGGAGGAGAGCTGACACTCTTGATTGTCACGCTTACTATCACAGTGCATTCTGGGAATTGTAGTATCTGTGGTGTTTGTGCTGCACATTAGCAGGCCAGTGATTAAAGAAAATAGATATTGTCTCAGGGGCCGGATATAATTCCTCTGCGGGCCTCGAGTTTGACATGTCTAATCTGAACGCTTCAGGAGTTTTCATGTTTGCTTTGACAACGTGGTTTGGCGCTCCTTTGCTTTTTCTTGATCTAAACAATTAGTAATAACTATATAAAAACATCACCAAAAAGCAGCAATGTTAATTTAAAGTTATAGTTCCGTTAAAAAGGAAAGTTTTAAGTCCTTTTTTAAATGTGTCAGTCGTCTGTGGAGCCCTGAGATGGTCAGGGAGGGCATTCCACAGATGAAGGGCAGCAGAACAGAAGGCCCGATCACCCATGGTGCTGAGCTTAGTCCGGGGAAGTAGGAGGCGGTAAGATAGGTATGAACTCTAATCAGGATTCTTGCATAGATAGTACATAGAGTATCTATGTGCTATCTATGCAAATATTTATTATTTTCATTCAAAAGGATGCCCTTAAAACACACACTGCACCTTTAATGGAAGAACATTGAACAAAGTTGATGCTAATGCTAAAGTTGAATCTTTCTCACATTTTAAGGTCTGCGTTTTTCGTGCGCTGGTATTTTTGCGGATCATAGGTGTTTATCCAAATCTAATTTGGCACCAGGGTTTAGCATAGATATTAAAATATTAAAATATAGCAGAATCATGAAGCTTGTCAAAGTCAGGGCGACTTCCTCCACTCATTCAGCGAAAAAAGAATCCACCGAACCCGCAGAAGAACGGTTCTGTCCACTAACAGCAGCTTCAGCAAACCAGCAGCTAATTAACTGAGAGATAATGTGTTTCCAGCGGTTGACTGGTTTTAACCTTTTAAGTAAAATCTTTTAATTCCAGTCCGACTGTCACTGCCTCTGTCTTCAATTAGCCAGCAACTAAAGACTGACTAAAGAAACCTTACTCAATCTTATTTTACTTCTTTTGATCAGTTCCTGCGTAATTAACTACTTTATCTGGAGGCTATTAGGGGCCATTAATAGGAGCAGTGTGAAGTAATGAAATACTCTTCAGCTAGTTTCCGCCTCTCCTCACTTTACTCAACTGTTTCTCATCATTTTAAAGCTAATACCTTTATTATAACTTTATTGCACTTATTTAGAGCAGACTCGCTGTTGAGGTCGATTATTTTTATTTTGTATCGCTGCTTGCTCTCCTGCTTTCGTCTTGGCTGAAGAGTATCGCATTTTCTCGGTGTATCGATCGGCCAGACGGACCGCTTTGATAAGTTCTAACCATTAAGACCCTGCAAACTCACCCAGACCTGCAGACCCTAACCCACTGGCAGGTCAACATGGTAACCAGGTATTCACCTGTGTCTGGAGAATGACCAGTGGTTACAGTGTTATGGCTGAATGATATATGCAGGAAATTCCATCACCACATGCATGCAACAATTATTGGCACCCTGCATTTGATATTTTGCTCCGCCCCCTTTTGCCACAATAACAGCCCTGAGTCTCCTTCAGTAGTGTGTGATAAGGCTTGAGACCACATGCAGAATATCTGAGACCTGGACGCTTGTGGACCCTCTTCTGCAGCACATCCCACAGAGGTTCTGCGGGGTTTAGGTCAGGTGATAGGGACGGCCATGGCAGAACCTTTATTTTGTGATCCCTGAACCATTCTTGGGTTGATTTTGAGGTGAGGTTTAGATCATTGTTCTGCCGAAAGGTCCAACCAAGGCCACCTTTAAGTTTGATAGAGACCATTTTTGAACAAGATGTTCAAGGCAGCCTGGCAGAATCCAGGATCCACCACCGGACTTCACAGCGGGTATGAGGAGCTTTTCTCTCTCTTCTGTCATGAAAGTTCCAGTGGTGTTTGTCAAACTGTAGGAGCTTTAGTTTGTCTGTGGTTGACAGCAGATGCTCTCTTTCCCTGGCTCCCCTCCCAAACAGCTGGTGTCAGTGTCGGCGCCATCTTATGGTGGTTAGGGAGACTTTCTGACCCCAAGATTCAACTGACCTCTCTGGCCGTAGTCCCTGGATGGTCTTTTGCCAGTCCAACCATCCTCCTCACAGTGTGTGGGGTCAGTTTGCAGACATGTCCTCTTCCAAGCTGATTTTGAACATCTCCAATCTTTTTAAACTTCTTAAGTGTGTGCAAAGAGCAGTTCCACGACTTTTCTTTCCACGAAATTATGAAAATTGGGCCTTCTTACATCGAGTACGTCGAGACACACGTTACGAGAAGGTGTGGGTTGGCTCCCTCTGATGGTAGTAAACACCTCCTTTACTACCTCTGACGATGAACAGGAAGGAAGTTGTTTTTAGTATTATAACCTTTGATTAGCCTCTGATTGGCTCCATCCCCTTCCGATGTCATGCCGGCTGCTGTGAATACCGAGGCAGCCGCCACCACATGCTTGACCGCTGTGTGTCCTGGAGTTTGAGCAAAACGGTCAGTGGTCTCACAGCGACCGTGTCATCATGGACCATCCTCTTCAGCCTCTGTTTGAAATCATCGTCATCAATTGTCACTGGAGCTGACCCAGTTAAAAAAACTTCCCCTTCATTTTTTCTACATTGCGAGATCTGGTTTTTCCCGCCATCTCTGTCTTGTGTGGCTTTGATGTCTTTGTGACATGTGACATGTGACCGTGACGTCTGTGCTATCACATTATTTATTCATAAGTTACTCAGTGTAACTCATTAATTATATTCCCGAAAAGTCAGAGATATCACGGAATCATCGTTGGGGCTGGATTTATTTTGGGAAAGGTAAGTTTTATATTTCTTTAAAAAAAAAACTAGGCCATAATATCGTAACCGATTTAATCCTAATGTGATGCATATGAATCGACTCGAGGGGAACTACATATTATACGTTGTGTTTTACTCCACCAGTACACATTTTTCACAGTAGTGGGAGCTTTTTCACAAATATACTGTTTTGCAGATAAAACTTCCTCAGCGTTCGTCCGATTTACTCCAAATCTGACTTATCATATTATCATATCACTCTAATAGTTCATATTTCACTCTTTGGGGGAACTTTCTTATTTTTTAACAAAAAAATACTGTGGACATAACTTTACATTTTATTTGTGCAGTTCAATCAGGGGGACTGCTTGTACAACGTAGGATGTTGGAAAATCCACTGTCCCCTTATTGGTATGAATGGAGGCTTACATTAACCCTGTGGCTAACATGTCCCAGGCTAACATGTAGCTGGAGAACAAGATGGGTCCGAGGACTAAACCTTGGGGTACTCCACATGTCATTGTCCCAACAGATGTCTGTCATCTACATGAAGCATGGAGACTAGAGGTGCCTATAGGCCTAGTTTGATGAAATCGGCAATCGGCCGAGCCACCTCACTTGAGGCCGACGCTCCAAACATCTCACAAGAAAACCAGAAAAACACAAACTCACAATTTATAACACCAGTAAAGACAAAATAAGGATTTCCTAAACCCCCCAAAAAACATTTGGCCAAACGAACTAAATCACATACATCAAAATGAATTTCCCTGAGGAACATCGGGAAGTTAAGCTAACATTAGCAGAGCAGCTGAAGCTAACGGGAGCACAGAGAAAGCCACGAGCCCTGAAGTCTCTGAACAAAACCAACATATAACATAATGGACTGAATGAGGCGAACAAAGTTTTATTTTCACTTCTAAATGTCATACAGTTGAAAGTAACACTTTCTGTCTATAGAGAAATATGTTTCCTTCCTTCAGTTATTAGATTAGATCTTTTTAGTTGTTTTTTTGTTGTTGTTGTTGTTTCTTTTTAATGAATTCTATCAGAACACTGAAAAAAAAGTTTTGTTGAATGTCATCAACGGCAGTCTTCCTCTCCTGCAAAAGCTTTGTTCGCTCTGGAACATCTCCATAAGTGACCTGGACTGATCTGGTTCTCATGATAAACAAGTGTTAGATCTTGATTCAAGTAGAATCTGATGTTTTGATTAATAGTGGAAAACTATTTAATATGTCATTTTCATCCATCTGTTGAACTCAACAGGCTCGTAATCAGGCTTCGACCAAGTGTCTTTGTTTTCTTTGCGGTTCACAATCCCAGACTTTATTTCAACCCTTTAAGTTTGCGTCACAGCCAAAGCTTTCAGCGCCTGTTTGCCGCTCCCCCTAGTGGACTTGGGTGGTATTTTGCGTCCAAAACCCCTCTCTGGCTCCTAAATCCCATATTTTGTCTCATTGCCTATGCATGCAGTCATTAAACTCAATTATTTATATTTATTTTGTGATAACAACCTAAGTCACTTGCTAAATTGAGATACTGGCATTAAATAAAGACAAGTAGATATAGAACTCCACCAATCTGTACATTTTCATTGACTCTATAATGGACGAAATGTATTCTGAAAGACTTTCCACTACTTATGTTTGTATCTGTGATTTATTTCTTTTTCAATTCATTCCAGATGTAATTAGTTGGATATTTTTGTTGTATTGCCTTAATTCAGTCCTAGTTGGTATTATATTTGTTCTGCTTAATGACTCAAACTTCAGTGTTTTTTCGTAGTTTGAGCTACTTTTCTGTCTTATTTGACTAAACTGCACCGATCCACCTTCCAAAAACACCTGGCATCCCATAATAATGGAATCCACAGACATCTACCACAGACTGGCGGCGTGTTAGAGGTTCGGATTTTTGCTCTAACAAAAACGTTTTGGTGGAACTTTGCCCCGACGTCGGACACGTATGGTTCCATTTGACCCGACTACACTGTAAAAAGTTAGAAGAGATTTTCTTTTACAGTGTAATGTTGAAAAAGACTGTTGTCGTGTGAAAGGTTGTAACTCTTTAACGTTATATCTGCAGAAACCGTCCTCCATGATGCTCAAAGGCCAAACGCACTCCAAAAAATATCTTATCCTAATATTTAAAATGACGTATTTTAATTACATGTATGAAATTATTACTGAATGTCATACATATTTGTAATTAAAACAACGATTACATTTGTGTAATAAATGCGTTTCAAAGTGATGTCATTTACTGAAAACGACACGTCAACATTTCTCATATCCCACTGATTACATTCAGTTCTTTTCACAATGAACGGATTTCTGTTGATTCTCTAAAATCTGAATGCGTACATTTTCAAAATCTGATAATTGAACGGATATTAAATAAATACAAACTATGCAAGGATTCTTTTTTTTCTTTTTTCTTTTTTTTACAGTGTGCCTGATGTGAAAGTGTGTTGGTTTTTTTTCCTGTGAAGTTTCTCCTCAGCGTTGTTTTGGTGAGAAGACGAGGAGATGAGACGGATTATTCTCAGCTGTTTTTAAGCCGTGAAGAAAAAGCATGTATTAATGGGATTTAAAAGTTCTGGTGCTCTGCAGCACCTTATGTTGAGCGGGTTCTGAAGCCTCCAGCTGTGCTTTCTGCTCCTGTGGTTCTGATGTCGGCTGGCCACGGGTCACGCCTCAGTATCTGCTGCAGACCTCCTCCTCCGTTCGCTCCCTGCCCTCCCACCTCTCCTCCTTTTCCTGACTTTAGATGTTTGTTTCCTTTCACCTGGCTTTCTTCTTTCATCTCTCTCCTTCAAGCGGCCAAATTCTTCTCTTCCTTCCTGTTTCTCCTGAACTTACCAGAAAATCTCCTCACGTCTCTTTTCTCCGTCTTTTTTGAAAAACGCTCGGTCCCTCTTTCCATTTTATTCTCTAATGTGTCTTTTTTTTTCTTTTTTTCATTCTCTGCCCCAAAGCCAAGCCCAAGAACTCGGCCCGCGCTGTGACGGTCCGGGCGGGGCCAGAGTCGGTGGTGGTGGCCCGCTGCGAGGCGGCGGACGGTAAACCTGCGGCCTCCATCAAGTGGACGCCGTTAGTTGGTGGGAACTACTCAACCAGCACCGTGAACGGGTCGGATGGCACGGTGACGGTCCTCAGCGAGTACCGGCTGGTTCCCTCGGCAGCAGACGACGGCAGGGAGGTGACCTGCATGGTGGACCAGAGGACGCAGGAGCGTCCGTGGATGTACCCCCTCAGACTCTCCGTGGAATGTAAGTCACACCTCCTGTGGTTCCTCAAACCTAGTCATGTGACTGACAGTGAAACCGCGGATCTCTACTTTCATCCAAGATCCATACTCAGGAGAGAAAAAGCCCAAATGTATTCAGATAAAAAAAAAAGAAGAAGGATATTATGTAAACCATAGTTGGACTTTGTTTCCGGTTCAAACAAGCTCAATATTAGCCGGAACATCTGATTGATAACCAGGGAGAGATTTTCTAAAAATAAAGTTTTTTTTCCTAACGACAGAAATGACAGACAAGATGATTTTGAGTTTGAGGAAGCAAATTAAATAAATTTACTCCAAACAAAACTTTTTTCTTTTTTTTAACTTTCTTGGAAGTCAAGTAGCTTGGTTTAATCTCCCTATCAGATCTTAGAACGGCTTCTACTTGATCCATTACTATGAATCCAAGTACTGGTTTAGTTTCACATCAGAGCATCGTCTATGACATTTAGACACAGTGCTTGATTAAATTATAATAATAATGATAATACATTTAATTTATAACGCACTTTACTTTTGGATCAAATCTCAAAGTGCTACAAAGTAAAGGCAGATAAAAGCGGCAATAAAAAAATAAAATAAAAACCTGACCAAAAAGCAGCAATGTTAATTAAAGTTATAGGTTCTGCTAAAAAGGAAAGTTTTAAGTCCTTTTTTAAATGTGTCAGTCGTCTGTGGAGCCCTCAGATGGTCAGGGAGGGCATTCCACAGACGAGGGGCAGCAGAACAGAATGCCCGATCACCCATGGTGCTGAGCTTAGTCCGGGGAAGGAGGAGGCGGTATGAGTGGGTAGAACGGAGGGATCGTGTTGAGGTCAGTGGGGTGAGTAGTTCTT
>VRLP01007784.1:0-19941 GCA_009660295.1 Lophius piscatorius | reverse complement strand
CTTCTGTCTCCCATGACGACTCTTTTTGTTGTCCTTTGCTCCTGACTGTCTCTTGTTACGTTGTTGTTTTACAAGACACGCAGAACTGGAGGGAAGGCATCAGTAAGGGAATCGTTAAGCGTAAAAGCAAATGGTATTTATGGCAGGAACTAGTTGGAACTGTTTTTCTGCTGGAACTGGTTCAAGATTCCCATCCCCAGGAACTACAGGCAGGATGTAACCGGGTGTGTCATGACGGTGATACGTTCACGTCTTTTTATCCCATGAACAAACAAAAAAGTTTTCACAACCACTCAGACGGCTTCAGTCTTTACTTCTACATCAGCACCTTTAATGTAAATACTAACTTTGGTCTCCACATTAGGTTTTATTTGGAATTCTTGTTTACAGATTTGTTTCTGTTTAGTTAGTCTGTCAGTGTGATTACTAATGATGGGAATTTTAAAAGATTTTATTGATACAAACGATATTATCGATTCTGCCTATCGATCCAATTCTCGATACCTGTGGATTTTTTTTGTGCGGAAAAAGTAGGTCTATACAGGTTTTCGTTGTCAACATCACACGGATGTGGATGTGTCTCTGCAAACCTCACAAACTAGATTTTTGAATGTCTATAGGCTGTATTCAAAGAGGCGTTCAAAAGACTGGCTCATTTTTTTCCCGGGAAATAATCACCGGGACGAATGACAGGGTAAGATTTGGGTCAGAATCATTCAAACTTAGACATCCCACCAATATATATTCTGTTGGTGGGATATGTGAGTTTGAATAAATCTGAAATATTGATTATAACTTCATTTGGCATGTGTGGACTAGATTCAGTGATGGACTCTTCATGGTCACCGTCATTGTTGTCGTCGGCGTCAGTTGGTTCCTTTCGCACCTCCGCCACTTTTTACTGTCGGGTCTTGCGTTTTGAAGTGGCGATGCAAATTATTTGTTGACTTGAATGAGATATTTTTCTCGCATACATCACACTTTGCTTTACCGTTTTTGTCATCAGAAAGGTGCATCCAGACGCCGCTGCGTTTTCTTTGGCTCATTTTGTCTTTTTTGAGTCGCTAGCCACTCGCTTCAAATGAAGCGTGTCCACCCTTTTCTTGAGACCGCTGCTCAGGCACCCACTTGAAGGCACTGTGGACAACTCAGACGAGGTCATGCGATATTTGCATATCAGATAAGCAGCGCACCTGTACTCTGCAGCTCTCTTCCCCTTGTGCCTGCAACTGCGACTTGGTTCCCATCGTTCGTGTTAAAGAGCCGGTCAAAAGGTTTGGTTTGTTCGTGAATGTAACAACACTAACTGGTTCCTGTGATGAAAGGGTGCAAACGTTTTGGGGTTTGATGCCGGTTTTCTCTATGGTGAGTGGGGCTGGGACATGGAGCTGGGCGAGTGATGTTGGCCTGGGAACTAACGGTGTTGGTAGTACTCGGTCCACCACCGCCATCCCCGAAAATGGATCAAATGGGAAACTTTTTACACAGCAGTTGTTTACATTTAGGTCACAAGTCAAATGAAGCACCTGTTGTAATGCTTAGCAAGCAAGTAGGTAATAATGGAAATAAGGAAATAATTCACTACTTCACAAGTCTCAAATACTCCTCACATTTAATGTCGTGCTGTGTCGACAAATGTTTCAGCTGATTTTGTGTAAAATGAAGCCACACTTTAGACGGCTTCTGTCTCCCATGACGACTCTTTTTGTTGTCCTTTGCTCCTGACTGTCTCTTGTTACGTTGTTGTTTTACAAGACACGCAGAACTGGAGGGAAGGCATCAGTAAGGGAATCGTTAAGCGTAAAAGCAAATGGTATTTATGGCAGGAACTAGTTGGAACTGTTTTTCTGCTGGAACTGGTTCAAGATTCCCATCCCCAGGAACTACAGGCAGGATGTAACCGGGTGTGTCATGACGGTGATACGTTCACGTCTTTTTATCCCATGAACAAACAAAAAAGTTTTCACAACCACTCAGACGGCTTCAGTCTTTACTTCTACATCAGCACCTTTAATGTAAATACTAACTTTGTGCACTCACTCACACAAAACAGAGAGAGAGAGAGAGAGTAAAGACTGCAAGCTGAAAACCAGCACAACATAAAAACAAAATAAAGCCCACAATTGGTTTCTTATACCAGCTGTACTCTCACACCTCTCCTCCGGGATTCTTAATAGTGTCTCTGGTTGGAAGCAGCCAAATGAAGTTCCATGCCTGTATTTTTGTGTGTCAGCCTAACCAGCTTGCTTCGGTAAATCAATCTTGACCCATAACCGCTTGATAACCATCTCACCCCCCTGTATCCAGTAATCGGACTGCCACCATTATTTAACTGATCTGACGGCGTTGAGGTTATATACGCTGAAGTGAAACCAGTGAGGAACAACGGTTTTGGGTTTAGAACCTGTATTTAGGAAGCCGTATACCCCTTTCCAATCTTTAGGATTGC
Source organism: Lophius piscatorius (assembly GCA_009660295.1). NCBI lineage: Eukaryota > Metazoa > Chordata > Actinopteri > Lophiiformes > Lophiidae > Lophius > Lophius piscatorius. Next base: position 17,492 of record VRLP01007784.1, on the reverse strand, counting down.
CAATGCGTCGCCCTTTTGTACTTATGAAAGGTAACATTTGTGACATTCTGGAATACGGAGCTAATTAGCTGACAAATGAAAAGCTAAAGCCATGAGCTGATTGTCTTAATTTAAATTATAGACTTGGGGACAATGGGGGACAAATAATCTGACTTGATGATAAGAAAGTAACAAACAATTTATCTTGTTAGTTTAATTTGTAAAGAAAAAAGAAAAGAAAAATAAGGAGTAAACATGGGGATTAAGTTATGGGGAGTGGTCAGTGGGGGTGGCTGGAGCTCAGTGGGTAGAGTGGCCATCTCCCAATCAGAAGATCAGAAGGTAGCAGGTTCAAGACCCACCAGGTCTACTCGTCATAGGGTCCTTTAGCAAGACCCTGAAACCCTAGCTCCCCAGGGTTCCTTTGAGGAACCCTGGTTTCCTTTTCTCTACCAAACGATTCATCATTTTATAGTGAAATGAGTCTCCGACATATTAAATTAATAAATACCCCGAAAATATGCCAAGACCTTTTTTTCCGTTGTTTTTTGCCGTAATGACGGTAAAAGGGTGAATGCGGGACTAATTCTGACCTGTAGCTGTAACCCTTTGAAGTCTCCTCACTGCATGTGGCAGAGAAACAATCCCTCAAACACGCCACAATAGTAAAACTAAACCTGAACGATGGAATTTGCCCATCCGGTCTACATGTGTTTTGTGCATTTGGAGTCGACCTATGACCCCTGGGGGACACACGGATCGTGTCAATATCCTTGGCAGAAAGACAGACGTGTTTTCAATGAGAGTTGGACTCAACCAAAGTTGTCCTTTGACTCAGATTCTGTTCTTGATATTCATGCACAGTGTGTCATGGTGAGGAGAGGGTCCGGTTTGAGGAGCTTAGAATTGCATCGCTGCTGTTCGCTGATGACGTGGACCCGTTGGCATCATAAGTCTGTGACCTCCAGCGGCTCGGTTTGCAACTTAATGTGAAGCAGCCGGTTTGAGAGTCAGCACCTCCAAATCTGAGGCCTTGGTTCACATCCAGGAAACGGTAGACTCTCCCCTTCAGGTTGGGGATGACTTGCTGCCCCGAGCGAGGGAGCTGGTGTCTTGTTCTCAAGTGTCGGTAAAAATGGACCATGAGATTGACCGGCTGTTCAGTGCAGCATCAGCAGTAATGATGGTGTTGTATTGGTCTGTTGTGCTGAAGAAAGACCTGAGTATTAAGGCCAAGCCCTCAATTTACTGGTCCAACCCTAACCTATGGTGATTGGCTCTGGTTAGTGACAGAAAGAATATGGTCAAGGATACAAGCGGCTGAAACGTTTGGTGGCTTGGCTCAGCCTCAAAGATAAGCGCAGACATCCAGAAGGAGCTTGGAGTTGAGTTGCTGCTTCTTCACATCTTAAGGAGCCAGTCGAGGTGCTTCAGGCATCTCATCTGGATAGCCCCCTTTTTTTTAGGTTCCTCTTGATGTGGCGTTCTCAGGGGGAAGAACCGGGTTGGATCCAAAACTATATATCTCATCTGACTTGGGGATCACCCAGGATGAGCTGGAGAGTGTTTCTGGGGAGAGGTACATATGGAATGCCCGTCTTAGCCGGATGCCACCGCGACCCGACCCCGGATAATCAGAAGAAAATGGACGGATGAACATGTCATAGTAGCTCCCCCTGTAGACAAAGCAGCTTCATCACACGCCCCATAATCACGCAGAACAGCTGAACTGCTTGAGTCGGAGCGAAAGAAGAGTTTCTTTGATGGCAGCAAAAGTCTCATAATAGCTTATACTAGTGTAATTGTTGAGAGTCACAGTGACTTAATAAGGAGATGCCTTTGGATCAAATGTATTATAATACTTTTATATAACTAGTAAACACGAAAGACAATGTCGGGGTCTCCACTTCAGGTTTTATTTGGACTTCTTGTTTACAGATTTGTTTCTGTTTAGTTAGTCTGTCAGTGTAATTACAGGCAGCATTTGTGTACTTGGGTGTGTCATGATGGTGATACGCTTACATCTTTTTATCCCCTAAACAAACAGCAGTAATTATAGAAGAGCATGTAAAAAAAAAGAAAGTTGTCAGAACAACTCAGACGGTTTTATTCTTTATTTCTACATTAGCACCTTTAATGTGAATACTAACTTTGTGCACTCACTCACACAAACACAGAGAGAGAGAGAGAGAGAGAGAGAGAGAGAGAGAGAGTAAAGACTGAAAACTGAAAACCAGCACAACATAAAAACAAAATAAAGCCCACAATTGGTTTCTTATACCAGCTGTACTCTCACACCTCTCCTCCGGGATTCCTAATAGTGTCTCTGGTTGGAAGCAGCCAAACGAAGTTGCATGCCTGTTTTTTTGTGTGTCGGCCTAACCAGCTTGTTTTGGTAAATCAATCTCGACCCATAACCGCTGGATAACCATCTCACCGCCCTGCATCCAGAAATAATAATGATCCCAGAGGATTGTGGACTCCTCTGTGTGGCATACGCAGACCGTTCTAACGCCAAAGTCTGGAACAGACTCACCGATCCACGCGAGGATTCTGTGTCCGTCACGTTTGACCTCCACTAGGTGAGAAAACTACACAGATGTTTGAAGTTGCAATGCCAACAGCGGGTGAAAATATTGGAGAATTGATGAAGGTGGAGATGGATAGATGGGAGAAACTCAGGATTTTCACCCAGGATATTCAGGTTAGCAACACGAAGCAAAATCAAAACGTAAAGTAATTTAACTTGACAGCAGAATGAGATTGTGTACTTTTCATGCCCAGTCGAGGCGGGGATCATGTCGGACAGGTGTGTCTCTTGCACACTTTGGCGTTATGCATTGGTTTAGGTGTACGCTGAAGGGTCAGGCCCTACTTTCATCTTGTGGTGTCTAATTCTATGGTGCGTAAAAAGTTCCTCACTAGCATATCCAGCGGATAAAGCGATCGAAGAATGAGGATTTGTTCAGCATGCTGTAGTCATCGGCTCTGAAGATGGACGACATGTCTCCTAGCGACACCTTTCGCAGGACCTCTTCGTCTGTGTCGGATCCTACCGCGATAACCGTGGGAACGCCTTCTGCTCGTCTCATGGCGCTCACGCCCTCATCCAGCTGCTCCCCGGCCGTGATGCCATCAGTGATGAATACAAAGGCCAGCTCTGCGTTGCGACGAACCAAACGTTCTCCCTGCTACAAACACAACAGGCGATGTTAAGGGAATGCTTTCTTCCACAAAGTTCAGTCTCAGTTTCATGAAACTGCCAAAGACTTTAGACCTTTATGCGATAACCTGTGTCTGTTGGTTCATTTCTCCATAAGACGTGTTGAAAAGTTGTTAGGTTGTTATTCGAAATAGATTGAATGAACTTTGTTTAGGTATAGATCTTTATCTTTGAGGTTGACACGGTGATCCAGATACAGATTCTGGATCGTTTTCCCACTTTCTTAAACTTTATCAGTTTGCTTTGAGAGCGTTGATGGAGAAGTAAAGAGAAAGCCAGAAGAAGTTACATTCTGTCTTGTGTCAGGAAGCTTGTTAGAGTAGTACGGGATATGTTTGACAGCAGAGAGGTGTGCAGTAAGAGTGATAGATGGTACAGGTGGGACTGCATCAAGGATCAGCTCTGAGGCTCTTTTTTTTGCTCTGGTGATGACCAGGTTGACAGATGAGGTCAGGAAGGAGTCTATGTGGACTATGATAGTCCTGGAGGACATTGTGATGTGAAGTAAGAGCAGGGAGCAGGTGGAGAGAAAAAGATGGAGAGGTTCAGGTATGCGCTGGAGAAAAGAGGAATGAAGGTCAGTCGAAGCAAGACAGAATGCATGATGCCAGACTGAGATGGTTTGGCAACTGAAAAGGAGGGATGGTGGACCTATCGGTAAAAGGATGCTGGAGATGGAGCTGCCAGGCAGGAGAAAAAGGGGAAGACCAAAGAGGAGGAGTTTTGGATGGGGTGGAGAGGACATGCAGCCCGTTGATGTGACAAAGTCACAGTCCAAAGGAGAACTTCAACATTGTAAGACTGGATTTTTTTGTAAAATGTTTTTTGCAATATCATGAAAGACAGTAATAATCCGATGAAAATAAAAATACCCCGGCATCTCGCATCGACATCTCGCTGTTTTAAACATTTACAACTGGATCCAAATCCTGATCATATCCCTGAATTTAAAAATATATATTTTGAGGGATTAAATATGTTTTGGGTGACAGAGCGGTAAAGGAGAGGGTCACCGTCCCTCAAACACACCACAATAGGAAAACTAAAAGTTTTTTGAGGAGTGCCAGACTAGCTTAGTCTTAAAGAAAAGCTAGGCTAATGATCTGCAGGACCTAGCTTCATATTTCCATGAGATGAGAGTCTTCTCAAAGGGCTTTCATTTACGGAATTTCCAAAATGTTGATCTATAAATTCAACTACGCTGATTCTTTCATCCCCAACATTAATACTACAGCATATCCCCAGAAAGCCATCAATCCCCTGCGTTCTACAAGCAATTCCCCTGATCGAACTAGGAGTAAAATGTGATATACACAAGACAGATCACTTTGAGTCGATTCATAAACACAAAATTTGGATTAAATTGGACCAACGTTTGAGAATTTACATCTCCCACTAGTGTCAGGAATATAGACTGACCGTTCCCAGAATGAATCCTGTTCTTCCTCGCTCTAAGGGCTGTCTATGAGGGTGTAAAATGTGTTTACCTTTGGAACCACCACATTGTTGATGGCATAGATGACGGCGCTGCCCAGAGCAGAGGAGGAGTCCATGTAGGTCACCGCTTCCATTGAATCAGAGATCACCGTGAGGTTGTGTGTGAGCGGGAACTCCACGTTCTGCTCCGTCGCGCTGCCGTACTGCAGGAGGGCCAAGCGGGCGTTCCTCTCGTCTGACTTGTCCTCTGCCAGGGTGAGACGTCGAGCCACGTTCTCGATGAACTCTTTGGCCCTGCGGTGGTTCTCCAGTCCCATCCTCTCGGAACCGTCCAGCATGAACACCACATCTACTGGCCGCTGAACGCAGCTGGCCACAGCAGGTTCTGGAACGAAGACGTGCATAAAGTTTTTACATCAAACACTACAGATGGAACACATTTTGCTCAGAGGACTTCTGATTCCATGCATCAATAAACCTCAATTCAGTATCGGCCCCAACAAGAAAGCACTTTCTTTAGTTTGCTCTAGAATTTTATTCACTTTGGATTGACATCATAAAACATTAAAGCATTCTTAAACAAAAAAGAAATTGTTCACATTAGCAAGTTGCGGTCATACAGTTTTAATGATACTGTAAAATCTGGTCAAAGCAGCTCATTTTCCTGTCATCATATTTGACAAGCCAAGCCATATGCAATTTATTAAAAAAACCAAAAAAAAAACATGCACCAATCAAGGGTGAAGCGTACAAAAGTTTCCTTCACTGTCAGTGCCATGTCAGGAACCAAACAACATCCAAACACGCCAACTTTTCCAGCCACACCGTTTACTGCGGCCCGTATAAAACCAGAAGAATTCCACAAATACTTCACAGAGAACAATAAAGGCCGTAACCATGGATATGTGCAAAACAGCAAAACAAATGCTACCAGAGTGATTCAGCGAGCTTTTGATTCACAGTGGAAATAAGGAGTCATTAAAAGAGCTACTGTACGATACACAGCAGAAAAAGAACTGCATCCAGTTTTCATATAAATGGAAAAGTTTCTTCACTAAAGTAGAAGAAAAGATATGTATAATATCTGGAACAGACATACGTTTTTTGAGAAGTGACTCCACGTACATATCTTCAGAACATACATGGAGTCACACATGAGTTATGACAGTACAGGGCCAGGACCGGCTTCACGTATTGCCATTCTTCTGCATCAGCCCTGGAGTCTATTGCACTCATATAAGTAATAAAAATGCCCATAGTTTTAGTAAAATCTATGTCCAACAGTAAGCTTATTGGTAATTAGCGAGGTAGCATGATAAGCACAGAAGCATTAGCAGAGTCCTAAGGCTTTCTCCTGGTCTCCCAGAATGTCTCCATAAACATATTTGAAGGAGTCGATGAACAGCTGGGTCCACTGCTGTCTGTCCTCCCCCTGGGCCAGCTTGGCTCTCTGGGCCGTGAACGCCATGGTCGCAACGCCAACCCCATACTGGTGCTCGCTCAGACCGTTCAGCAGGCTGGCCACACCTTCTAAGGTGGTGGGGACCAACGTGGGGCTCCCTTCCTTGGCGATTGGTTCCCAGGGGGGACGGGCTTGCCCGGGAGTAACGCCCCCTCCTGAAACGAGTGGGCGGAATAAGATTGTGGGCAGTGTCCCACAGACACCACGAATCAACACAGCCGATATAGATGCCGGAAGTTCACCATGTTTCACTGAATTGAATATTTGGTATTGTTAACTTAACACATCTTAGCAAAGACTGTAAAATTATACGACTTTGAAGACACGTTGACCCCAGTTCAAAACATTAACGTCTCGCTCAATTGTTTGGTTGAGCACATTTTGAGTCACTATTTCCTTTTGAAAATGTGACTAAACCTATTTATAATATGACTCAGTGGCAGTATGTAAAGAGTAATGGGCCTAGGATGGAGCGCTGGGGGACACTATATGTATTATTAAAGGTGACAACTGAAGAGGAGGCATGTGAGGATCTCTAAAACAGAACTGTGTGACTTAACACGACCTAAAAAATAAGAATCAAACAGTTTTCTAAAAACAAGCTTCACCAAAAGGTTGAGTTAATCTAATTAAAATTGACTATTTTAGATGAACTACAAATTACGATTTGATTTATTTTTCTTTTACTTTATGAAAAACACATTTGACCCAAAACAATTCTTACACTTTTTTCTTTTCTTTTTATAAATAAAGTGACATTGAATTAGTAAATGTTCCAAAGAAATAAAAATGCAAAGAAGTATTTTTCCATCGTTTTTTTTTTCTTGGTGAGGTTATTAAAGGAATATTCCAAAACACATCTAGTCCTTAGCATAAACCCCCTTTTCAAAATAGACCCTTCTCTATATCGCCTTTTCACACCAATACTGAACAGAACTTTGTTGTCATAATGCTGCTCCAGTGAGTGATCGCAGATGCGATCTGCAAGCGAAAGAGACCCGACGCGTAATCAGTGGTTCTCCATCAGGGCCAACAAAACCTTTTCTGCTGGCCTAAAGGTTGTCAGAATCAGAATGTATATATTTTTAAACCAATCAGGTTTTGCGTGTTCTTTGAAAGACTACGGTATTCTGGCTTACCTACGTAGCTCTATATCGATATAACGAAACCGGACAGGCTGTACTTTCCAACATCTACTGGATTCAATCGGTCATTTTCAACCTCAAAACAAAACGTCTTATTAAAATGAGTCTGGGCAGCTTACGCTGTCAGGCACTGGCTTCCATGTCTGTGGGAAAAGATCTTCTACTGGAGATGAAAGGTCCTATGCGACCATGTCATTGAGATATTACGGTTGCTGCTGTCGTGGTGTGAATGAGTTCCAGAGTCAGTGGTTCTGGCGCTGCCCGTGTGCCTTTTGGCACTTCTATTAATGCCCAGCAGCTTGGCTGAAGAGTGTGTGAGGAAACCGTGTTGAATCCTGATTGTGCTTCTTACATTTGATGGTATTGCTGCTTTCTTGGCAGTGGTGTGAGTAAATGTGATTGGTTGTTGAGGGGTTATTATTTAGTAATAACAGTTATTTGAGATATATTTGCTGCAAAATGTCATTGTATGTGATAGTGCTCTATCACTGATGGTTTCAGTGTTTATATCTCAGAGGTGTTGAACTTGATTTAAACCCCTTTACTCCACCAGATAAATGTTACTGTCTATTTGTTAATGGACTGGTTACATATTCTGACAACAGCCTGTAGTTAATTGACTTATAGGCATCAGTTTACTTCAACCAAAACCTCCTGGAACAGATCTGGGATAAGCAGGCACCTTTCAAACAGACATTAATAATGGTTTCGGAACTTTCTCGGATACTGTTTTACGATCCGATAAGCTCTTCCTTTGGAACATATCGACGGTTGAATAATTCTGGTTACCCATAAAGTCTGCTGAAACAGCTTGTTAAATCCTAGAGGAGAAAATGAGGTGAGAATATTTTAGAATTTACCTGATTTACAAGGGAGATCAGGACAAATGACGACAGGATCTAAAGAAGAGAAACAAAGAGAATGTCAGAGATAAAGGAAAAAATCTGAGCAGCTTCTATCACCAAAAACGCAAGATGGTATTTTTATCGCCTGAAAAGTTGGGGATTTTGTGGAATCGTTGGCGACGGCGCGTTCAAAGACCCTTCGTGTTTATAACTAACTAAAAATTCCTTCATGGAACTTTTCAAATCACACACCCATAATTTATATACACATTATTTTCTCAACCCTTGGTCCAATTCAGTCCAAATCTGGTGAATACGAATCGACCCAAGGAGATCTATCTTGTATACATCATATTCTACTGAAAAAGTTTATATATTACTCACTAGGGAGAGTTTTTTTTTACATAACATTTTCTTCGATATAGTCTAAATTAGGTGACTATGAATCTATGTGAGATTTTTCTTGATCTATCTTGTATATATCATTTCATATTTTACTCTAATAGTTCCTATTTTACTCATTACGGCAGCTTTTATTTATGAAAAACAGTGGGGGGGGGAATTATATCTTAAATTTATCATATTTTACTCTAAAAGGTCATATTTTACTCACTAGACGGAGCTTTTTTGGGCATAACTTCAGACATAACTTCTTAACCGTTAGTTAATTTAGTCTAAATTAGGTGACTATAAATCGACTTGAGATCTATCTTGATCTATCTTGTTTATATCATATCATATTTTATTCAAATAACTCATATTTTACTCACTGGGGGGAAGTTTTTTACTAAAGACGTTGCTTTTTTTTAACCTTACTTCACAACTAATTTAAGGAGTTCAATAAGGGGGATTGCTTGTACAACGCAGGGGATTCAGGGCCTTTTGAGGAAATACCCTAGCTGTTGGGGACGACAGCGTAGGTCTAGCTTGAGTCTAGGTGTTGGGCGTACCTGGGCAGAGCACGGTTTCAATCTTGTCAATGAACTCCTCAGCCACAAGGTCTGCGAAGCGTCTCATGCCCAGAACCCTGTTGTCCTTCTGGCAGGCGATGCTCTTCAGGCTCTCATTCTCCTCAATCTGGTCAAACATGTCTCCGATACCGATGGCACTCACATCGACGTTGGGATCTCTGCTCACGTGAACCAGTGCAGAAAAGAACAAGCAGTAAGATAGAAGGATTTACAATCAATACAAACTGTAAATTGTTATAGAACTGGCGCAGTGTCAGATACCTGCACAGGTAGGTGAGCAGAGAGTCGTCATCTCTGGGGTCAAAGCGGCCGTCCGTGATGACGACTACGGTGACTTTGGCGTTGGATCTGCGGCTGTCCCTGATCAGGTTGTCGTAGGCGTACTTCAGGGCGGATGGAGTCCATGTTCCTCCAGCGATCCACTCCAAACGCTTCACTGCATCCTGAGTAACGGAGAGGTCAGAGGGGGAGAGACTGACATGTCGGCACTGCGGGGTCCGTTTCAGTGTGAAGACATTGAAGACGGCATTTTCTATCACTCTCACAAAGGTTCTGTTTATAATCAGGAAGGAAAGTCTTGCTGAGTGTTGTGATGTGGACTTTTGACAACAATGGACGTTTCTATTTGGCACAAAATAACAGCTTATAAAAAGTTTCAACGACAACTCGTCAGTTGTTGGTTTTGTTTTTTTCCTGATATTTTTTGATAATAAGAATGACATAATAAAACATTGACAGTCGTATTATTTAATTCCTTTTCCCTTTTCTCTCCTCAAGTTGATTCATTTGTACCAAATTTGCATTAAATCAACCCAACATTTGAGAAATTATGGCTTGAAAACTTTTGGAGATTAAGCTCCCCCTAGTGTCAGAATTGAACAACCGATCTTTCCCAAAATCAACCCAGTTCTTCCTCGCACTAAGATCTATGTGGGGATAAAATGGGAGAATGATCCATGGAATCGTTTTTGAGTTATCGCGTTAACACGAAGGATGAGCGGCAGCTACTCCGGTTTTAGGCGCCCAGGGAACTAGTGGGGTTTCAGGGTCTTGCTAAAGAGGCCCAGGGTATGAATTGTCTAGTGCTGGCATTGAACCCCTGTCTCCCGATACATGTACGTTTATATTTGCCCTTTTGAGTGTGAGACCTTGAAAGCAGACAGTGAATCTATCTTGGGGTCGTTGAGTCGGATGGCCTGGAAAGTTCCACTGTGACTGTACTGAACGACTCCCACTCTTGTACCTGGAAACAGAAGAATCGGCATTTACACAAACCCGGCAGCCTCCTGGACATGATGCAGACAAACATGGACACATCTACCTGTGTCGGACTGAGGGTCTTTGGCCAGGGATCCCAGCCTGTTGATGGTGTTGATGACAAAATTCTTCTCAAGGGTAAAGTTGGTCAGGCCTACTGACTCTGAGCTGTCAATCACAAACACGATGTCCAGGGCTCCACAGACCTTCTCGCAATCTGGAGACGAAAAACACAAATAGTAACAATCTGAGTACCTATATTATAACCATAAGTACTGATTAAAAATGTGGAAGATATGTTTGCCAGTGTACAGTTGAGACCAGAATCATGAGACCAATCAGAATGCTTTGATAATGACCTCTACAAACTAGGCTTATGCAGTTGTCCCTGACAGCAAAGATATATCCTCAAAAAGCCCTGAATCCCCTGCGTTGAACAATCAATCAGCCTGATTGAACTCAATTAAATATGAGGTTTGTCTTAAAAAACTGTGTTTTTTGGAGAAAAAAAATTTAAAAACTCCCCTTATTGAGTAAAATATAAACTAAAAACTTTAGAACCTAAGAGTAAAAGATGATTGGAACAAGATAGATTTCAGGTTGATACATACTCACAAAACTTGAATGAAATCGGACAAACAATCGTAGAGTAAGATATGGTATTCACAAATCAGATCTATCCACCGAATTTGGACTGAATTGGACCAAAGGTTAGAAAATTATGTCCGAAAAAACGCGTTTTCACACAAAAAAAACTCCCCGAAACTCAAAAAAAACTAGAGAAACTCTTTGTCACCGTTCCTACGACATCCTAACCGTTAGTAAAGATCATTTTCAAGCCCGTAATGACTTAAAGAATATCTACGATAAGAGAATCCTTATGTAATATTTAGATTCTGTGTGAGAATGTGTGTGTTGATGCTTTTCTTTAGGTCGCCGTGTTCATTCAGCTGTTTAGACCTCCCTCCCGGTAGAAACACAAGGCGGCGCCACGGTGGCGCCTGTACTCACCACAGCAGCCACACGTCTCTCTGATGTAATTCATGACATCACATTCCTGTAGGAAGACATATTATATATGAATCTCATCCTCTGTGTTTCTGTTCATGAGTCAGTGATAGAAGAGTTGGATGTTCTTACAGTGAGACCGGCATCTCCCTCGGGTCCAGCATCTCCCTATAGAGGAAGTGAGTGAGAAAACACTATGACCTCTCATCTCTTATGTGTGTGTGTGTGTGTGGGGGGGGGGGGGTTCTGTTATAGACAGTACAGTTCTTGTGTACATACATCACGCCCAATCCCTCCTCTTGGTCCTCTTTGTCCGTTCTCACCCTGAGGTCCTGGTTCACCCTGTTACAAAAACAATAAGCATCGTGTAACGGAACCGCACAGAGATACATGATCGACAGCACGAGTCCATTTCTGAAGATGTTTCCGGGTGTGAATGCCGGATGTTGAGGAGCCGATTTGAAATTTAGACGAAAAAGGAATGATTCTGGAGAACGATGAATAAGGCGAAGAATTCTGAAGGTTCTGACTGACGATTGGAATAAAAACGTCGATTGAAAAGGAGAATGCGTGAAAAGGTGTTGAATACATGAAGTTCTGCTGGAAAAGATGAACCTAATCTTTTAATTTGAAGGAGTAAGAACCGTAACAAGTAGGAATAAGATGAAGAAATAGATGAAGAAGGTTGGAGAAGCACAAGAGTATTACTAGCATCAAATAGTTGAATAGAACGTATGAAAGAAGTTTAAAATGGTCGTGAAGTTCTTGCTCATATGCGTGTGCAGGTCTCCTGTCAGTGGTCATAATGTTTTGGCAGCTATGCCTGTGTAGGTGTAACTGGTTTTGCCGGTCTTTGTATGTTCATGTATTCATCGGTCAGGGGTTGTGATGTTATGCCCACTGACTTTGAGTCAGAGTTCCTCACCCCCTCTCCTGGGATTCCTTTATCTCCTGGCCCACCCTTTTGACCACAGTCTCCTCTGCTGCCTCGAGGTCCATGGTTGCCCTTCTCCCCTCTGTCACCCTGTACAGAAGCAGGAGGAGATCTTCGTCAGTCAAGAACGTTTCTTAAGCTGGAAAATCTAACAGGACTGGGTGACTTTGTTACCGATGGTCCTCTGGGCCCCGGGTAGCTGAAGCCGGGTCTTCCGGGGTCTCCCTGAATCACAAAAACGATGCGTAGCTTTAGCTTGAAGACATTCCAAAGAAGAGGCCAACACTCTAATGCTCACACAGCGATACCGACCTTTGGCCCAAGCAGGCCAGGTTCTCCTCGAGGTCCAGCATCACCGGCATCACCCCTGGTACCCTGGAGCACAAGAAGTGTTTATGTATGTAAGACACAGGCGCTAATGATGACGTAAGAAATGTGAACCTGAACTTACATTTTTTCCAGCCTCTCCTGATAACCCGGGTGGTCCTCTGGGGCCCGGAAGACCGTTGTCTCCCTGTTCAGAGAAGAGAAAGCGAAAACAGGTACAATGAGAGGAGGAGGAGTTCAAGAGGCTCAGGTGTTCCTACAGGCGAACTGATTGTAGAGGTAATAATACGACTGCGGTCACCGTTGCTCCTTTGTTTCCGGATTCACCTGGGAGTCCCCTCAAGCCCTCCGGACCCATTTCCCCCTGGAACATAAAAAGCAGGAATGAAACCCTCTAAGTGGTGGAATCACGAATGTCATGGGAGAAAACAAGAAAAGGTTAGAATGCAGGAATTATTCACAGTATGAAAATGGACACACACCTTGTCTCCCCTGATTCCCTCCGTCCCCAGAGCCCCCTTTGGCCCGTAGTCTCCCCTCCTCCCCTAGAACACAGGAACCGTTAGAAACCCGACAGGAAGGAGGCGCTGGAGGAACATGAATGTCAGATTATGAGGGGAATATTACCAGCTCTCCTTCGGCTCCTGGATTTCCGGGGGTTCCCTATGAACAGAGGGCACAGGTGAGGAACATACCGCAGGTGTGCGTTTGAGTATTTTGGCGATTGGACATTTTTCTTACTGCGGTTCCTTTTTGTCCAGGGATGCCAGGTGATCCAGAACTTCCCACCTCTCCCTGCACAAGAAGCAACAGAGCTTAACCTTTCACCTCCAACATTCCCCACAACTCTTCACCTCATCTCAGACCAGGCAAATAACCTTGACCCTGTGCTCCGTTCACCTTTGGTCCTGTCTCTCCGGCTGGGCCAGATGGGCCGGGTCTTCCGGTGCGGCCGGGGTCCCCCTTAAAACGGGACACAAGCACACGATACAAGCGGTCCAAATTAACCACAGGCTGGATTCTGACATTTTTGTCTTCAGCGTGAAGGTGAGACCATGTACCTTGTCTCCGTCAGTGCCAGCAAAACCAAGTTCACCGACGTCTCCGGGGTGACCATCAAGACCCTACGAAGCGCCACACACGTTATAAATATGTGCTATAACACGGCGCATATATGGATGTTATAACCTTTTTAAAATCACTTTGAATGTCATACTCTGTCGCCTGGGTCTCCTTTGCAGCCCAGAGAGCCGATCCGTCCAATTTTACCCTAAGGGAGAAGAAAGAAAAGAAAAAATGTATTACCCATGATCCTTTGCAACAAAAAAAAATTACAATCGAAATAATTTTAGATGTTCAGACTTGAATTAGGTTTGATTGTTCTTGACTGTACGACGAAACTTGGTTTTGAAGAAACCCACCTTCTGTCCATCTGTCCCATTGCGTCCTGAGATGCCGGCCACGCCCTAACGCCAATCAGAGGAGACAATTAAGTCGGAATGACCAACACTTTGGAAAATATGGTAATAAACATAAACAATAAGATAAAGTGATAAATAGAAAATAAATACCTTTTTCCCCTGGGTTCCAAGCTCTCCCTGTGAACAAACAGAAAACAGTCATTTCAGCAACATTTTATTATTAGAATATGATAATAATAAATATTATAATTATTATTATTATTATTATTAAAATTATTATCCCAAAAAAACAATAATTTTTTTGAAATTTCAATCTAAAGATAGATTTCAGTCATACACTGTAAAAAATAAGAAAAAATCCCTTAAAGTATTGTCGATTCTAATATTTAAGTAGAAAATACTTTATATAATGTACTAATATTTGTCTTAAAACGCTGCAGGAATAACATAATGCGATATTTGAGCAACAATAATAAACAAATATTTATTTACTGTTTTATATTTTCATTTTTTTAGAGATAAAAAACATGTTTTTTGAATGATAATTTGAAAATTTCCAAAACTGGAATTTCACTTCTTTTAGGCTTTTGGGATAGAATCATAAAATGTAAAAAAAAAGGGAAATTGTTGGTGAACTTAAAGAAATTACTCCAACTAATAACCTAAATTAAATTAAGTTTTATGTGTCTAACTTATTCATTTAAGTTGTAAGTACTTAAAATGATTTGAGTGTAACCAGTTGAAGTAATTATTTATATTTTTTTCACAGTGTGGCTGGATGAACTCCTGAATCCGTACAGAAGGAGGGAAACTCCTCACCTTATCGCCTTTGAAGCCCGCTTCTCCCTACAGAGAGGAAAAAGGGAGACGAGAAATGATTTAGAACAATGTGAATACAAACAGAACTTCCCTTTTGTTCAGCGTCTCACTTTGATACCAGGTTGACCGATGGGACCCTCAATACCGGGGTCTCCTGGACGCCCTCCCTCTCCTTTCAGACCTGGATTGCCGTTGTCTCCTTTTGCTCCCTGCAGCCGAGGAGGAAAAAAAGAGGAAAATATCAGTAAGGATGAAAATAAACAGTTTTAATATTCTGTTTGTGTGTGTGTGTGTGTGTGTGTGTGTGTGTGTGTGTGTGTGTGTGTGTGTGTGTGTGTGTGTGTGTGTGTGTGTGTGTGTGTGTGTGTGTGTGTGTGTGTGTCTGTGTGTGTGTGCGTGTGTGTGTGTGCGTGTGTGTGTGTGTGTGTGTAGGTGTGTGTGTGTGTCTGTGTGTGTGTGTCTGTGTGTGTGTGTGTGTGTGTTTGTCTGTGTGTGTGTGTGTGTGTGTTTGTCTGTGTGTGTGTGTTTGTCTGTGTGTGTGTGTGTCTGTGTGTGTGTGTGTGTCTGTGTGTGTGTGTGTAGGTGTGTGTAGGTGTGTGTACGTATGTGTGTGAGTGTATGTGTGTGTGTGAGAGCGTGTCTGTGTGTGTGCACGGGCGTGTGTTTGTGCGTGTGTGTATGCATGTGTTTGTGTAGGCATGTGTGTGCGTGTGTATCTGTATGTTGTGTGCGTATGTGTGTGAGTGTATGTGTGTGTGTGAGAGCGTGTCTGTGTGTGTGTGTGCGTGGGTGTGTGTTTGTGTGTGTGGGTGTGGGTGTGGGTGTATATGTGTTTGTGGGTGTGTGAGTGTGCGTGTTTGTGTGTTTGTGTGTGTGTGTGAGAGCGTGTCTGTGTGTGTGCGTGGGTGTGTGTTTGTGTGTGTGGGTGTGGGTGTATATGTGTTTGTGTAGGAGTTTGTGGGTGTGTGTTGTGTGTGTATGTGTGTGAGTGTATGTGTGTGCGTGAGAGCGTGTGTGTGTGTTGTGTGTGAGCGTGTCTGTGTGTGCGCGGGTGTGTGTTTGTGTGTGTGCGTGTGGGTGTGGGTGTATATGTGTTTGTGTACGTGTTTGTGGGTGTGTGTTGTGTGCGTATTTGTGTGAGTGTATGTGTGTGCTAGAGCGTATGTGAGTGTGTGTGTGTGAGCGTGTCTGTGCGTGGGTGTGTGTTTGTGTTTGTGTGTTTGTGGGTGTGTGAGTGTGCGTGTGTGCGCGTGTATGTGTGTGTGTGTGTTTGAGGCTCACCTTCTGTCCTCTGTGGCCTTTTGGACCCAGAGGTCCTTCAGTCTCCAGACAGGAAACACTGTAACACTGCGTGACACAGGAAATGAATCAGAATCAGTCTGTACCAAGAATCTTTATGATGTCATCATTAGTTCTGTGCCCATCCTCACCTCTGTGTACGCCAGATGTTTCTGTAGAGACAAACGAAAAAGGGTTTAAGCACCATCGACTATCGCTCACGACTTCCTGCCTAACCCCCCGGGGCCGTGCGTCTTACCATGGTCCTGATGATGCGGTCGATGGTCGCGGTCTGAATGACGGCTCTGCCCTGGCTCAGATCCACAGCCAAGAAGTCCCGCCTGAACACCGTCACCGGAGAGTTGGCGATTTCCCTCAGCCCTGTCTCATCCACATTCTTTGACGCTGCGACCACGAACATTCGAATGCCCTCATCGCGGGCCTTCTCCGCCGCCACTTTGATGCCGCCGCAGGGGTTTCCGGTCACGTGGCCGTCGGTGATGACCACGGCAAAGCGGAGGGTTTTGACGAACGAGGTCGAGTGCAGCATTTCCTGGGTCATGTTGGTGAGCGCACAGTCGATGTAGGTGCCCTTACCCAGGTAGCGGATTCCAGTGACACCCTGAAAACGGACGAGCAGAGGGTGTTAGGTGCTGATCTGTAACCCGTCCAAATCCTGGAGCGTAAAATCAGAACCTTAACTGGGTCAGTCAACAAGCAGTGGAGGTTTGGTCAGGTAGTATAATGGACTAATTGGAAACTGTTGTCCTTCATTTTCCATCAATCTCTGCTTGTCTGGCAAACATTTCAAACGTCCCTCTCCCCAGAGACACTCTCCAGCTCATCCTTGGAGCCGGAGAGAATCCGGAGGCATTCTAAGGCCATTTGGGATAAATAGTCCCTCCAGCGAGTTTTGGGTCGACCCTGAGATGGATGGACGTTCCATATTTATCCACTTTACTTTTAAAACGCAATGGAAAAAACAACAATAACATGTAAACAATCTATCTATAGACGTAGTACGACTTACGAGAGTTTGTTACCTTCACACGTATTAAGTCGAGCTGCTTCCTGGCTGTTTCTAGTCTTTGTGCTAAGCTAAGCTAATCTTTTTGCTAAACTTATCTTTGTGCCAGGCTAAACTGATGTTTGTGCTAAGCTAAATTAATCTTTGTGCCAAATTTATCCTCATGCTAAGTTTATATTTGTACTGATCTAATCCTTGTGCTAATTTATCATTGTGCTAAGTTAGGCTGCTGTATCAACGGGGGGGGGGGGGGGGGGGGGGGTTTTTTTTTTTTTTACTCTGCACAAGAAAAAAAACAACCAAGCATATTTTTATATAATTAATATAAATTACTTTATTTTATTTAATTTATACAACAA
>VRLP01007783.1:0-19951 GCA_009660295.1 Lophius piscatorius | reverse complement strand
GTGTAAAACAAACATAAATGTGTAAAACAAACATAAATGTGTAAAACAAACATAAATGTGTAAAACAAACATAAATGTGTAAAACAAACATAAATGTGTAAAAAAACATAAATGTGTAAAACAAACATAAATGGGTAAAACAAACATAAATGTGTAAAACAACATAAATGGGTAAAACAAACATAAATGTGTAAAACAAACATAAATGTGTAAAACAAACATAAATGGGTAAAAGAAACATAAATGTGTAAAACAAACATAAATGTGTAAAACAAACATAAATGTGTAAAACAAACATAAATGGGTAAAACAAACATAAATGTGTAAAACAAACATAAATGTGTAAAACAAACATAAATGGGTAAAACAAACATAAATGTGTAAAACAAACATAAATGGGTAAAACAAACATAAATGGGTAAAACAAACATAAATGGGTAAAACAAACATAAATGCACGTTCACATTACTGCTCGGGTCGGTTTTTCCCATCCTTCATGAACAAGAACCTGACACACTGAAACTCTTACCCGATCAGAATCAACCCCAACCTGGATTGGGTTTTCCATGGAAGTATTTACTGTCATCCTCGATAGAAGGGGTTTAGATATACGTGAAAAGCCCCCAATAACCCTGCATTGTACACGCAATTCCCTTGATTAAACTCTTCCCATCAAATGTGAAGATATATCTGAAAAGAAGTATGAAAAATCTCACTATGGTGAGAAAGATGAACTTTTAGAGACACATATAACTTTTACCTGATAGAAGATTCCTTTGAAGCAAATTTAGACAAAATAGCACCAATGGTCCAATAGGTAGATATATATAAGGTGGATTATAAATTAAATGTATTATTATTATTATTATATACTGTGTGACTAACAAACCAGGTGGAAAGGCAGAAAAGGAAGCAATGGAGGAGGGTACAAACTGTTTTGATGGGAGTGGAAGGTAAGAGGGCAGATGGGGAAGGGCTGATGAAGGAGGAGTAGGTGAAAGTGTTCTGGAGGTAAAGAGAGTGTCAGACAGAGTGATGATGATGATGAAGGCAGAGACTGGAGGTGTGATGATGGAGGTTATCAGCACTGATGAACCACACGTTGCTTCTGAGTTGGAGGAGAAAGAGAAGTTCTGGAGAGAGTTGGATGAAGTGATGAAGAGGATTCCCAGGGCTGAGAGAGTTGTGGTTGGGGCAGACATCAGGGGCCACATTGAGCCCAATGGTTGTGGCCCCAAAATCTTTAGAGATAAAGCTCCCCCTAGTGTCAGTAAATTACAAATGACCCTTTCCCAAAATCAACCCAGTTCTTCCTCACACTAGAGCCGTTAGGAGAAAAGACCCCAAACGGTTAAATGCGTTTTTTCGTTAAAGGGTTAGTCTCCAACACTGAACACAATCTCACTGTAACAAGGGTTGTGTGTGTGTGTGTGTGTGTGTGTGTGTGTGTGTGTGTGTGTGTGTGTGTGTGTGTGTGTGTGTTGGGGGGGGGGTAGCTGAGTGTGAGACAGCTTTAGTCTCATCTGGTGACACCCATAATACCAAACCAGACAGCCCATATTAATCTGAATGACTGTTTTTATTGGATGGAAGGTCTACATGTGTGCAGATGAACACACACACACACACACACACACACACACACACACACACACGCACACACACACACACACACACTGTGTTATCAGAGCAGTGAGAGTGTTTGTCCTTGAGATCCACTCAGTGGACGTGATGAGAGACAGGTATGGCGCGACTGCAGGTGAGCCTCCTGCTCATCCAGTGGGAGTGGATGCGGCTGACTGCCAGCCTTTCCAACAACAGCGCTGGCTGGAGCTCCCATCAGTCACCTCCATTATCTGCTGATGGATCTACATTGTAACAGTATAGTTCACAGCCAGCCAGCTAGCACTGCAGGCTGGATGAATTATGTACCGTCTGTCTCTTCACTGGAATGTTCTTCTGCTCTCTGTTCCACCTTCAGCAGCAACATCTGTGACCAAACCCTCCTGATAGTTGGAGGTCAGTCTCTGACATCACTGTGGAGGAATCTTGGCTCATTCTTCTCTCCAGAACCGCCTCAGTGCAGAAACACTGGAGGGTTAGTGAGCAAGAACTGATCTTCTCAGGTCCCACCCTAGCATCTCAGTGGGGTTCAGGGCCGGACTGTCACAGGTGAAGTAACACACACTGATGACCTGACTATCTCTGTCAGAAT
Organism: Lophius piscatorius; assembly: GCA_009660295.1. Taxonomy (NCBI): domain Eukaryota; kingdom Metazoa; phylum Chordata; class Actinopteri; order Lophiiformes; family Lophiidae; genus Lophius; species Lophius piscatorius. The sequence goes on along the minus strand of VRLP01007783.1, from coordinate 17,736 downwards.
GTTCTGGTGGAGAGCAGAATCCATGTTTCCTCCATGATGGCAGGTCGTCCTGGTCCTGAAGCAACAGATCATCTCCACAGCATTCCACGTCCATCTCCATGTTGGACCGTAGGTCTGGTGTTCTTCTGGTGGAATACTGTGTTTGGTTTCCATCAGATGGAACGGGACCCTCGTCTTCAAACAGAACAACTCTCTACTCATCAGTCCAGAGAAGATCTCTAATAATAATAATAAGATTCTCCCAGAAGATCTGAGGGTCATCATGGTGGATTGTGGGTAAATTCAGACCAGCCTTAGTGTTCTTCTACTTTGTTCTGCTTTCTCCTAGCAACTCTCCCATGATGCCATTTTCACTAAGTGACTTTGAAATTTAGTGAAGCCATGACCTCTGACCTTTAGTAAGGTGAGAGAATCCTGCCGGTCCTTGGATGTTCTCTCTGGATCATCTCTGACTGTGGTCCACTTCTGTGATTGTCCACTACTGTTCCAGGTCTTCTCCATGTATGGAAGATGTTTGTCAGTGTGGATCTGTGGAGAACCAGGACCTGAGAAACAGCTTTGGAACCCTTCCCAGGCTGATGATCTCAAACAGCTTGTGGAATTTCTGTTGATTTTGACTGCTACCTTTGAGACCTCGGAGCCAACTTCCTGCTTCTGAAGAAGGTCTACTGAGGTGATGATGTGGCTGAACAGGGCCGGTGGTGAACAGAACTTCTTCTTTCTCACACAGGAGCCTTTTGGCCTCAGAAAAAAACTATTATCATTTACGACATGTACTTTTTGTTTCCTCTTTTCTTTTATTCCTACTTCACTTCTTCCAGACTTGTGATTTAAAGGGGGTGCCGTCTCGTTCGACAGCCTCTAATCCCCCGCAGTAACGGGTGGTCGGATATTTGCATAAGCCAACTGGACTCAGAGGGAATTACAAACTTCAGCCGGCAGCCCTTTATTGCTGGATTCATGTCAATACCTCCGTCTTGTCAGCTTAACTTCAGACATGCGGAGCATTTAAGTGTAAGAGTGAGCCGGCATTAAGGGGGGATTACAGAACCTCACAGGTTAAACATTGCCGGACCCCCGCCTGGTTCCACCGGGAGGAACTGGACCCGTGTTTTCATGATGTGTTGATTGGTGTTCGTTCAACAGAAGTATAACCATTTTCTTTAACCAGTTTATCACAAAATCTAGAAACTGAGAACCGGAGAGAAGGAAATAGTTTCGAGACCCCCCCAGAACAAAAGCCTCTAATAAATGTTCAGAGGTATCAACCACGGAGAGAAAAAGAAAAGATGTAAGGACACATCCTGTCTATTCTAAGAACATCTATCGATTTTAAGCCGGTATAAGATAATAAATTAAGCATTAATGAAATTTCAGAATGAAAAATTCAGACAAATTTCCAGCCCGTATCGCTCATTACCCGTCTCTGGTTCTGTTGGCCTGCTGGGTACCGGCTGTAACCAGGGATGGAAACAGAACGGAAACGCACAAAGACAAAGAAGAAGAAGTATTCTGTTCATGAGTGACGAGTGAATGTTTGATGGACAGGAGGTTTGGAATGCAGGTTTTGGATCACATCTCTCAATCCACCTTTAGATCTACGTCCGGACCACCCTCACCTACGGTCATGAGCTCAGAGATACCAGCTGGCCGAATGACTTTCCTATGAGGGTGGCTGCATCGGAGCCAGGTGAGGTGGTTCTGGTATCTGACCAGATGCCTCCAGGACGGCCTCCCTTTGGAGGTCTTCCAGGCACATCCAACTGGGAGGAGACCCGGGACCCTCTGGAGGGATTACGTAGCTCATCTGGTCTGCGAATGCCGCAAGATCTCCCAGGATGTTTCTGGGAAGAGAGACATCTGGAATACCCTGCTTGGCCTCGTGCCACCGTGACCCAACCCCAGAGAGGCGGAACAGGACGTGCGGAGATTAACGTCTCTGCTGCTGACACACAGAACCCATCCTGCTCCGATCTCGACCAGAACTGTACTCTATCTCACCCTTAATTCCACCTTTCCTCTTTAACCACACACCCCCCTCTCCTCTGTCAGTCAGTCCAGCAGGCAGGCAGGAAGGCCTCTGCACTGTCTCCCAGTACGCTCGGAGCCACGGACCGGGCCAAGCGGGGTGAGTCATGCTGCAGGAGCATGCTGCTGGATGTAAAACAGAACAGTTGTTTCCTGCTGAGTCAAACCCGCAGCTCTCATTAAGTCATTATGCTGTAATTAGCCTGTGTTAGCGGATAGGTAGCGAGAGAGCGCTAATCTTCAGCAGGAGATGTAAACTCAGTAATCCTTTGCTGGTGATTGTTACTTGATCAGATTTTTAATCTAATTATCCTCGGCGTTGACGTTCTGCACAAACGAGCTGAGGCTCCTGTTTTCTTAGGCTGGCAGGTTCGTTTAAAGTTATTGCAGGTCCTTCTCTGCTCCCATTAGCGTTTGGCTCCGAGTCCAGACCGGGTTCTGGCAGCGAATCTCGTCCACTCTGAGTGATGAAGAACCGCTGTGCGTGTCCGCGTCCTAGCAACAGACAGGACCATAATTCAGCAGCAAGAGAACGGAGAGAGAGGACGGGCAGAAGACCGGCAGAGGAGATCTTTTCTGAGTGAGTGGTCTCTCAAACGAAACCTCTCCTGCTTTCTCTTCGCTTCCCTCCTGTGCTCTTCATCTTTTTCTTCTTCTACAGAGTAGACTCTGCAGACAGTCTGCTTCCAGCTATAAGAGTAAGTCACCAAACAAGCCCTGAGGTTGAAGGAGACAACTAGAAGGTGACACTCTGAGAGGAAACATCCCAAAATAACTGTTAAATAAATCCAATAATCAGATAACTAGAATAAGGAAATGAGTTTCTTTGCGCATTTTAGGCCGTAGGTTTTGTTGTATCTTCCTGTCATTGAAAGTTCTCCTCAGCTGGTTCACCTGCTGTAGAGTAACACACCTTCATTGGTAAAGGTGGTAGAAGGCTTAGAAGTCCATTCCAAACCCTCTCCCCCAAAACACTCTCAACCTCCTCCTGGGGGGCTTACCCCAGGAGTAAGGGGCCAAGGATGGAGCTCTGAGGGACACCAAAGGTAAAGGAGGTCCCGTTCAACATCCATATGTGGTCCATCATCCATAGGTACTTTAATTCCATATTCTTATCAACATCCTCATTATTCAGCACCTCAGTGGATCCTAAACAATTACCATCACCTCTGGTCCAAAACATGACCCTAAAAGAAGAATGTCAGGATGACAAACAAGCAAATCCATTGATTGAACTCCTCAAATCAAAGGTGACTTATCCATGAATGTGGAGTCGTTTAAGAGTCAAAGACTGGGGCTGCGAGCTGAGATGGACTTCCTCCAGAAGCTCACTGGACTCAGAGATGAAGGTCAATGGACTCAGCCTCAGAGATGAAGGTGTGGAGGGAGCCGCTGCTCCTTCCTGTTAAAAGCTGAGGAGGTTCATGCATCTGATCAAGAGTCTTCCAGGCAGCTTCTCTTTGGACCGGTGGAAGAGACTCCAGAAATCAGAGCAGGAATAAAATATCTCTGTGAACGTCTTCGGAGCCTCCTGGATGAGCTGGGCAGTGTTGCTGGGGAGAGGGATGTCTGTATGACCCAGCTTTGTCTGCTGCCTCTCGGACCCGACGCCAATAAGAGGAAGAAAAGTCGAGGGATGAATGCAGCTCAAAACTATAAATCCTGAATGCCCTCTGTTTCTCTTTCTTTCATACGGTTATCTACATCATATCCTATAATTAAACCGCTTTGACCTTAAGGTGTGACATTCATATCGTTTGGATACGAATGACCACAAACTACCTTCAAGGAGGAGTGTAAAAATAAGAACAACAATGGCTTCCCGCTCGCCTCACAATCACAGTAAGACTCACACACATCACAGAACGACCACAGATTATAGGCCACTTCTTCAGTAATTACTACTGGCCGGGCCGAAGGCATAATCTTGCAATTTCCTGTGTGACGTGCAAAGCATGCAACTCCATATAGGCACCGATTCCACCGCGTGCTGCTTAAACGTGGAGGACATACTTCAGATAAGAGATTAGCTCTTAGCAAAAAATGGTGTGGTTCAGAAAAAAAGACTGTTGAAACGGGTTCGAGTCCCGCCGGCTGGAGTTCAGAGCGTTTGGCTCTGAAGGTCAAAAAAGATGCCTGCTACTAGGTCTGCGTACCTACGGCCTACAGGAAGGAAGGTAGGTTTGGTTCAGAACATCCCTCCACATCTAATTATATCATCTACTGTGTGCTGCAGAAGAAGAAGACCGTTTAGTGGAGGTTCAGTCCAACTCACCGGAAACCTGCACCAGCCCGTTTCTCTTTTCACCAAATCTTATTCTCACCGGCGGACGGCCATAAATTGTTTGTTGTATTTCAACATGTGAAGCTAAAGCAAGAGTGAGTGTCCATGCTAGGAACCGTTCAGTGACCGGTACCGGCTCAGAGGATTGTTAGACAGCCGATGACGCTACTGCCACACATTGGACGGACCAGACAAAGTTCCTGCCGAACCTTGAGATATCAGTTCTTGAGTCGTTCACACTGAAGTCAAGCTGCGTTTGAACGTAGTACGTTTACACCTGTACAGTAATTATTGTAAATAACATTTGACTTTGTGTATCAATGCGTCAAACTACCGTCATCATCCTGTTGGGCCCTCAGACTGGATCGAACCTTCTGCCGCGTCTCTTCTACATAACGTTTCTCTCTATGCTGTCAGTTCAGTCTAGCAAACGTGTGGAGTCCCTTCACCGCTCCAGTGGGGGGCATCACGCCATACTTTTCATGACGTCATACCAACATGGACCTCCATTCCTCACCACCAAAATAAAAGCATCTGTGCTCCTTCATACTGGACGCACCTAAACTTTGGGTGGCTCCCCTTTGTGATCCTTGCCGGGGTCTGTACCTTCTACTTACTCTTGATTCTCTTCTGATGGAAACCTTCTCAGTCCCTCGGGCCGCCAAGACTCAAGAGTTGTCTGGTTTGTGACCCGTCCCCGACCTTGTTGTGAACAGAGCTGTGATATGACCCTCCATCTACAAACAGGCTGATGATGTCATGAGTATGCGAGTTCTTGATTAGATTTATCATAATAGTGATGCAGTAGTATGAAGACGATCCACCAACTTTCATGGCGAAGAAGAACCTGATTTAAAATAAGGCTAGTTGTCATTGTGGCAAACCTCCATATTGCTGAGGTGCTCAGTGCGAGCGGATCTAGGAGTGAAGGGATCAGACTCGGTGTGATGAGTGGAGTCCATGCTGTCCTCACAAACACATCGCAGACACACGGGAGGAAAGAACGCTCAACCGATGGCATGTGATTGATATTAGTCACAGATCTGCGCTGGCAAAGACAGATGTAATTAGAAAGTAGCTCTTGACATCCTGACATTCTGGACAGAATTGGTCTTCAGTGAAGTCATTCACGTGACGTTCCCATCATTCCTGGCTCCACACAGACCTCCGTCCTGCTGCAGCAGACATTGTTCCATAGAAAGCCATAATTAAGTAGGAAAAGTGAGTCCTGGGACACGTATGCCCCTGCTACTGGAAAAAATGAATTTGCACTGATATGAATAGACCATAACTACAAGTCCATGACTCCGTCACAGCAGAAGGACCCGACAAGCCGCTCGGTCCAACTGCTCCTAAAAATGTAAAAATAAGCCCACTCCAGGAACCGGTCATGAGACGCACACATGGATTGTCCCTCAACAGCTTGAATGAATTTTTATGAATTCTGTTCAACAGTTTATGAGATGTTATCCCTTTCAAACAACCTTTATTCCTCCTGCATAAACAGTGGAACCGTCACGGGTCCAAGTTGACCCGGCTCTGAGATGGCAGAGGGGGAAGTCACAAAGACAGAGAGGACATCTGTGTAAGTTTGAGGCCCCAGGACCGGACGGGACATGACGTTTTGAAGACATAATGTGTGTCTCGCTGGTGGAAGCAGCTAGTAGCAGTTAGCAGCTAACTCTAGAAAGAAGATCGGCCGAAAACATCTTCAGTTCTAGGAGAATGCTCAACATCCAGCTGGTCCTTATAAGATACAAAAGGAGTTCTTGATAGAATATTCCTTGTTACACAAGGAACTGTTGGAAGGAGCATGTTGGACCCTCTTCAGCACCTTTAAAAATGTAGCCCTCCTTCGTCACCCGCTGACCTTCAATGAATACATGATCATCTATTAGAGGGCTTCTGACATCCTCATTCTCTTCAGCGTGTCAGTTCAGGACGGATCGGGTCAAACTAGAATCTGATAGTTGTGGAATTCATGTTCTGAAATGAAGACTGAACTAAAATCAAGGTTTCGTGAATTTGGGATTTTACAAACGGTAACGAGATTCCCAGAGTTAGTAGACAGGAAGTAGGAATCCTTCAGACAATGCTCTTGAGACATCTCGTTGAAAACCCAGTGTGAGGATAAATAAAAGCAAGACATCCACAGACTGTGTCTCTGTGTTGGACTGAGTCATTCTTCAATACTGTAGGACGCTTTTTACGTGAAAGCTCATGAGCGCCTGAATGCAACATCGGCTATTTGTTCCATTTCAAGCAGTAAATTCTCACGTTGTAACTTAGCTTAAACCAGGAAGGACGCCAATAAAAGCTTGTCTTAAACCCATAGTGGGAACTCAACAGATTTGATTTAGTTCTGGATGCAGCAGTTCGTCAATGCTAAGACTCCAGTTTAGGGATATTCTTATCAGCCGATGACAGTTTGTTTAGTTTGTGTTTGTCAGGGCATAGAGCCAAAAACAGACCCTTCAACAGTCATTTACTCTGCCGACACGAGTCATCAGGGTTAGAAGACGAGCGGTAACCATAGTAACAACAACTGTGTGACATCTTTAAAGCGCCGTGCTTCAGCTGGTGTTTACTATGTTGGATTCGGGCCGGGCCTGGACATATAAAACGTAGGTTTGCCGGCTGGAGGTTTTCATAAGTTGCTAGTTTTATTCTGGGCTGGAGACTGATGCTATTCCAGTTATTAATATCTTCTTGTGCTTAAGTTCTACCTTAGTTTTGAGGTAGGGTTGAAGCCCTGTTAGCGACGGTCCACTAAGTGTCTGACCCAGTGCCTCCCTGCTTTGGTTCTTTTTGGATCCAATCCTTTTTTGGCTTAATCTGTTACACTTTGTGATTCCGGGGTTTAATAAAGCTGGAGGGTAAACTTCTTCCTTTCGCTGGCCTGTAGGAGGCCGTAACAATTGGACCTTGAAGTCATCACGCCTTCATGCTACGGCTTTACATGCTGGAGGAAGATGGAGTACCTGAAGGGAACCCATGAAAAGAGTTGGATTTGAACCTAGAACATTTTCGAGGCCACTGTGCTTTAAAAATACAGTAAGACGACTTAAATGGATCTAGTCTGGTTTGGTCTGCAAAAATCAGGAATGCCTATCCTGTTCCTGGTTCCAGAAACAACACCTCGGCCCCCCCAGAGAAAACCACTCTGCATCCTCATGAGCTGAGACAGCAGTAGCTGAAGGTTTCAGGAGCTCAGAGAGAAGCCGTCCTGAAACGCGGTGAGGAAGAGGAGATCAGACAGGACAGGAAGTAGAGGCGGCCAGATGTGGAAAGTCGGACGTGTTCTCCAGATCAACATCTTCTCTCTGACACTCTCCAGACGCCTCTCCCTCGAAGTTCTGCCTGCAACAAAGAGATAATGGGGCGAGTTCTCCTCGGACCTTATCAGCACATCAAGTTCTCTGAGGAGCCGTTGAGGTTCTGACCGGGCCTCCATTTAAAAATAGACCGGCGAACAGGTCATGTGCTCCGCTGCTTAATGATTGACTTCTTGTCGGGGCCAGGAGGCGGTGATGTCGTGCGCTCTGAGAGGAATGAGGAGAATCTTATTTTAAAACGCGTCTGGCTTCTTTTTGTCTTTATGGGGTGTTTCATAAAAACGGAGACAAAAGAGACTTAATTGAGGAATTAATCAAAAACAACACTTCAAACACTTTACAGCCAGGCACAAATAGACGCCTTTATTGCTTCTATTTGTGCGAGAGACGTTCAGGAGTGTGGAATGAATGACAGAACCGCGCCGTCGGCCCACTTTCCCCTAACAAGATCTCCAGAACCGAAGCCCGAAGCGTCCACCGCCGCGGTCCTGTCTGCGTCTGCGAGAGAGTGAGAGCGTTCTAGAGTCAGTAATAAAAAGAGGGTGTGAGTCAGACGCCATGCTGACACCTAGTGTCCCTAGACGGGCCGTCCTCGGATCAGTGACGGGCCCCAGGGAGACGGCGCCCGCCAGGGAAACAAGAAGAATCATGTAGGTATGAAAAATAAAAAAAACAGTGTGTGTTTGTGTTTCCCACGCTGCAAAGTCAAACGCTGGAACCAAAACATGAATTAGGGACGAGGTGAGTGACGCCGGTACCATTCAGCCTGAACCCGTTCCCAAAATAAAAGCATCGCATGAATCCAGCAGAGACTCACGCTGAGCCTCTTAAAGCCGTACAGCAGAGAGTGATAATTATGCCTCTTAATTCCAGAACCTCAGAGGCTCTGCTGGCTGGTACTGGAACCCACATAGAGTCAGCTGACCCTCCCCAACAGAACATTTTCTCAAATAATCTCGTATAGGAACCTGAAGATCTGTATTTGAGCCTTTTTTTTTTCTGGGGCCTTCAACATATTGTTTGACTGTATTTGCAGAAACAAGACGATCCTTCTTTCCCGGCCTGTGACCCGGTCGGGTCGGGTGCTGGCAAAGCACCTTATTTCAGACGTTCCTCTCACCAGCAAAGATCTCCATCTCATCCCTTGGTTTCCCCTCCTCCTGTGAGTTCTGGATCTGCTCCTGGCTGGACCTTCCTGTAAAACTTCTACTTTTAATCAGATGCCCGAACTTCCTCAACCCACCAAAGAGTAATCCAGAATCAGTGAATAACGTTCTGCGTCCATGAGCTCCGCCCCCAGACATAAGTCCAAGTCCACGCGTCCTAATCTCATTCAAGGCTCTCTTATAGATATTTATATTTATATTCATGTCTGCTGGCAGGAGTCTTTGACCCCGGGGGACTGAAAGAGTAAATTAATAAATATGACCATTTACCATTATTAAGGTTATTAACAGTTACCCGGCCCGACAAGAGCACCAGAGCCTTCAGCGCCAGTCCCAAGCCCGGATAAAAACCTTTGACAGATCAACATGCAGCGCTGACAGATCGGTCGGGCCCGGGCTAACATTTAGCATCACTGGTACTGTTAGCCAGCAGGGTACCGGCCGTAACTATGAAAGGAAACAGATGATCCGCTGGGGCGACCCAAAGAGGGTTCAGTGGAAACACAAAGAAAAAGAACAGTTAGCTTGTATCAGAATGCAAAGCGGATAGCCACCTTCAGCAATAAAACGCTATTATCTCACATGTAAGCTTTAAAACATTGTCTTACAGAATAAATAACTAAATAAAACTTCTGCATGAATCCGTCTGAAGCATCTTCATCACCTGAGAGGATACTCAGTTACTTCATTCAGACTCTTGAAGGCCTCACAAGCCCCTCCCACAGCCTCTGACAGCGGCGGTGAGCTCTGCTGTCTCCTACTGGTGCAAAACTGGAACTTCAGTCCAACTTCAATTCTTTATTTTACCAGCGGATGGTGGTGGAACATGTGACGCAGGTTCAGTAAGTTTGCTCAGGCTGCTTTGTTCAGGCGTCCTGCACGTTTTCTCTCTTTGCATTGAGAGAATTCTATCAGCAGCTTATCTCATCACTTTATGGAGCAATCAGGAAAAAGTCAAACTGGGTCCTCCGGGGAAAAAGACTGAAAATGGATCAGATGAACTCGCCGCTGTAAATTGAATAAGATGAAGAAACAGAAAATACTTTTTCTTATTTCTGGACAGTGTATGTGGAAAAAAACTTTACTTTGAGTTACTTTAGTTTTACTGTGAAATATACGGTGACCTTGTACAAGACGAAAAATAAAGTAAATAATAAGAAAGTATTATAAAATAAAGTAACTATCGTTAAATTACGGTATAAAAAAATCTGATTTCAAAAAAGATTTTAACTTAAACTGTAATTATTCTCGGTAAAGAAAACTGTTAGAAACTGTCAAACATCAACATCAGTAAAAGACGGTAGATTTTAAAACAGTGTCACTTGTTCATGAAGAAACAGTCAATGTTTTTCTTCTTTCTGCTCAGAAAATGTGGAAAACACAGAATTTTACCGTGAAAATACAAACTTTTGAAAGATTTGAGGAACGATACACTAGCAGGTGATTAGTGATTAGCCAATTTGAATCAATATACAACCACAATAGTGAAGCGCCACAAAACGCCTGACCTCCTCCTCCGTTGAAGCCCCCCATGAGTTCAGCAGGACCGCCGCAACCACAGGAAGGTTCCCCCCGTCTCACATTCTCCCATGGGAACCACCACCCCACCCGGTGAGAACCCCCTTCTGCTCCGTGTTTTTCTGGTGGCCATGGTGGCGGTGTGATATCCGAAGTGCGATGAGGCAAGACGGCTGAGGAGTCGTTCTCCCCCCACCTGACGGACGCGTGTTGAGCGTTCAGGTGAAGCGGCCGCTGTGCTGAGCACCACCCTCAGAGAGCAAACACCGCGTGACAAACATCAGGCTGGACTCACGTCTGCATCTGTCGCGGAGTGTCTGGGATGGCAGCGAGGAGGACATCATTTATTGAACTCAGCTCATGTCTGGCTGGGCAGATGGCGAGGCGATCACATAACGCAGCTATTTTAGCCTCGCCGTGGCGAGCGGGAATCAGCTGGTTTAGTCTGGAAGGTGACAAGCGGAGGATCTTTGTGGCAGCTGGCCTCCGCCGGGCTGTCAGCGTACGGGAGCGCCGGCGATCGGAGGGTCTGAAGGCGTTACATCATCTGTGGCAGACTTATCTGTCTGTGGTCTCTGGTGGCATCTGTCTGGACCAGGAGTGAGTCACACTTTCTGTTTGCCTCCACACGAACCATCCCTCAGGCCTCCGTCCACCGGCCGCATGAAGGCCGGCAGCAGGGTGGCTTCCACCCGCAGGTTGGCACGCGAGGTTCTGGGAATGAGCTGTGCCAACACCTCGACACCTTGTCCTGCGGTGAAGGAGCTGGTTCCTTTCAAAAGGCTTTCACATGGAACCGGGCGTATAAATATAGACCTTCGTCTGTAGCTGCTCTTCCTCTTGGAGCACATTGAGGTCAAACGCTGTTTGTTTTTGCCCACTGAGGTGCCGGGTCTGTCGGACCTGCCACATGGGATAATAAATGAACCCGAGGCTGTTTAGACGAGAGCAGGAAAAGAGCCCGGAAGAGTTTAATGACAAGTTAGCGGGCTACCTGAGTTGACCCGATACAGCCACCGGGTTAGAACAAACACCAGTCGCCGCCAAAATCAAGTCTGCTCTCCAGGGATTTCCACAGAAGACTGTAATTCAGGCTGTGGGAGATACGTCACGGAAGAGGTTCGGTTCCATGACCTCCATGTAGGTAAACGATGACCTCTGGTCATGTGGTCGCCAATGTTTGCATCAACATCTGGTTCAGCATCAGTTACAGGTGAAAGTTCCTCCTGACTTTATTCTTGTGAGAGACGTGGACTTCAACATTTTACCAGTGACATGAGAAACATAAGAAGACTTAAATCCAGATCCTCAGGCATGGACAACCATCCCATCCGGATCAGGATCCTCACAGTTCTGATTTCATTTTCTTTAATACAAAACGGTTGAGATTTGGAACGTATTCGGACTTTTGGTTTATGACACTAATTAAAATTTATCTATTTAGAACAAACTTTGTCAACCGACGTCCAGAGTTCTTTCAAGGGACATCTCCTGTCAGAACATCTGTCCTCCACCGATTCTGAACGTCCCTTGTCCAAACGTCAGATTCTGGTCATCAAAGCCCGACCCGGTCTGTATTCAACCAAATTTGGTCCTGATTAGACAGTTGGGTTACGCCTGGGCCCAATTTAAACTATTTTGCACATCCGAAGACTTTCCTTGCTGAGTCAGAACCAGCCGCTCCATTTAGATGTCTTTAGTTGAACGGGTCTGGAACCAGGAAGAACCGTAACGTCCAGCCTTTATGCACCGCTTTGACTAAAGTTTATCCAATCAGAGTCTGGTACCTTTTTTCAGCACGTCACCTTCCTGACCAAAGATGATGGGCCCAAAAAACGCCATTCAAGGAATCTATGAGGCGTGGGGTCAGCAGGACCGGAGACTCTGGAGGGTCAGCGGACAAGAAACAAGTGAGGAAGGAAGAAGATTGTAAGAAAGATCCAATAACAAAGTTGTGCTTCTGTACAACAACACAGGAGATGGGAAAATGTAAATTTCCAGGCCACACACCTCACCGGCATCAGTAGCACATCAACAACCCCCCCCCCCCCCCCCCCCCCCCCCCCCCCCCCCCCCCCCCCCCCCCCCCCCCCCCCCCCCCACCCCCCCCGCCCCCCCACCGTTCTGCAGCTGTTGTGGATCCCTGAGAGCGAGTTGAACATTAACCAATGATGACAACATCCTCAACTGGTCAGGAAGCCCATCAGTGGGACACAAACTCAGATTAGTGGCTCATCCCTGGTGAAAGGAGCCGCTGGCACTCGGCCCCGGCTTCCACATCTAAATCTAAACCAGCAGCGCTCTCATGAGAATGACAAGAGGTTGGACCTCCGCGGAGTTCACCCCCACCACCACAACCACCTCCCTTTACCACTGGTACACTCCTCACCAACATCCTGTTCTCTCCTTCCCTCAGTGATTCACATCTTTGAGGAACCGGAGGCTACATGTCCTATCTGCTGCTTGGAATGACGTCCAACAACCAACTTTAGCACCGGTTGACAGGAAGTGACATGTTGGTAACTGTACATCTCCATCGCTCTCACCCCGGAGAACAACAACAACAGCCTCCGCCTCTCTGGTTCCGAGCCTAAACTGAGAAATCCACCGAGTAGCTAACGAGACAATGATAGAGCCAATCAAGAAAGCCGGGCTTTGCATTTATTACTAGAACCCCAACAAAGGGCCTGGACTCCTGCCGCGGGGGTGAGGCCACACTTCCAGTAGAGCACGACTAATCGTGAATGCAAATAGGCTCCGTGAAAGCGAGGAGAGCCACGGAGGTGCTGCCATGTCCTTTGGTAAACCTCTGGGAAATGGCACTTGGCTGGACTCAGGGGTTCTACTCATCACTCAAAGAGACGGAAACACAGTGGCTGCTGGGACAATGATGTATTCCCCCCGAGCAGACGGGGGGGGAGAGGGTAAACGAGACGGACGGAGATCAGCAGATAAAGTTTGCAGGGTAATCACGGAGTTTTGGGGGCAACCAGACGCTCGTCAGCTACGAGCACAGAGCGCCGGGGTCCACGTCATAAAGGATGTCCCCCGTCTCTGACGGACAGAAGCGGGCCCAAGAATGTGCGTCCTGCCTGACAGCTTTATTGTAATTGATGGCGTTTGAGTTGTGGGGTTGGACCTCCGGGGGGGTCCCGCTGGCTGGAGTCTGGCAGCACAACTGATGCTGCATTGTCCCGTGTAAAACCTCCGAGCCTGGCGCTCCTCATTATTATTGGAGATAACCGCCGCCAGGGAGGTTCTGTGTTCATCTGTGTCCGTTTGCTTGTTGGTGGGTTTTTGTTTGTTAGCGGGGTTACACAAAAACTACTGGATGGATTTCCATGAACCTCTGTGGTGAGATGGGAACCGGGCCAGGAAAGAAAACCATTACATTTTGGTGCAAATCCAGATAACGGGTCGGATCCAGGTTTTTTTTTCAACCACTTTCCTTAACATTTGGAGATATGGAGGTTTGACATTTTCCCTAATTATGTAAAGACTTTGAGGAGGGGGGGTGAAGGGTGGGGCGGGCTGAACAGAGATTGATTGTTTGTCTTTAGCGAACGAAGGCCCCCATTTTATTATTTACCTCAAAGTAGACCCCAGTAGATGTCCACATTAGATATTTGGATTTCTGTCATATATTTGTACACGGATTTATGTTTTCAGACAGTTTCCATGTATTCTCTACAACGTACTTTTATTTCTCTTTACTACTATCAGTACTATTCCCACATTTTACATCCTGTCTTTTTCTTTCTTTTCTTTTTATTGCAGAAATGCATAAATTATCACACTTAATAATAATAATAATAATAATAATAATACATTTAATTTATAATAATTATATATTTATCAATCTAAAAACTAACGTTGAACCAGCGAAGAGAAAAGTAACAATAATCAGTAAGAATGATAATAATAAAGAGACGGAGTCATTGTGGACCTTGTAGAGATCCGACGGAGGGAGAAAAGTTCTGTACTGAACAGAAACATGATGAACACGAGTAATTTCTTTGTTAACTAAAAAGCCGGCTAAAGGGAGCTAGCTTAATGCAGCTAAAGCTCCCCGTTCTCCGTCCTGGTCAAAAGTCCAGCTCCAGAGTTTGGGTATGCTCTGAGGATTCTTGATCGGGTTTCGGGAGCCGGGCTAGCGGAGCCTGAATCCGTCCCTCTCATAGTTGAAGCAGGAGTCAGTTCTTCAGCATCTCGTTCTGTAGAGATGCTCTTCCTGTGGTAACAGTTCTCAGGTGAAAGGAAACTCTATGTAGGTCCAATATCTGGAGAGAATTGCAAAACGACTCCTGGCCCCGACATGAACCGTTCAGCGCCGAGGCTATCTGGAACACGGGGGCCGGCGCCAGTTCACGCTGACCCATGAGCAAACAGTCAATGAATGAACCCGTTTACAGTCAGAGCCAGGGCCCGATGGAGATAGCTGCTAATCTGAGCCTGGAGCTCAAATCCAAACAGAACCAACCGTGGGCCAGGCCGCCGGAGCGCGACGGCCAAATGCATCAGACACCTTTGGGCGATAGCAAACCGCGAGACGTGCTAGGAACCCAAGAACCATGGGAAAAAATGCAGAGCAGCTGTAGCGCAGCGTTGAAGTGAAGTGGCCACACAGAAAAGGTTCTGCTGGACCCAATAGATTCACCAGAACCCTCAGGACCGGTGGAAATTCAGGCATTTTCTCAACTGAACTGGACTTGCAAGTTCAGGGAATAACGGGACTTATTAGAGGGTTTTTAGCCAGATGAAATGGAGCATTCAGAGAGAAAACCACATGGATGGTGTAAACATCTGTGGTCTCACAGTTTATCATTAACATCATGTCGACGGGCCGGAACCTTCAGGGTTTGGGTCGGCGGTGTAATGCAGATTTGTGACTGCGTAGAGTCATGTACAAACTGGAGGTGTCCACCAACCGTTCACTGGACCTCCATGGGTAGAAACTGTATCACCCCCACACACACACACACACACACACACACACACACACACACACACACACACCACACACATACACACACACATACACACATACACACACACACACACACACACACAGGGGGTACTGCTTCTATTCAATCAGAGTCTACCTGAATTACATATATTAATATTCATAAATATATATATATATATATTATATATCATCTGTTCTATTAAAATAAACACGTCTCTTCTAGAAACAACAAGTGGAACGTTGGTCATTCAGTTCTTGGAGCATCGATGCCAAACTAACCAGAAATGTACGAGAGATGTAGAATTTACTGTTTGCAGGAAAAGCTGAAGCCAAACTTCAGATGTGAATCGGACCGAGACAGAATCTGAACGGAAGATTCTGAATAAATACATTCATATATATGAATAAAATCAGAACCTATCAAAGTTATCGAACATGGTCATAAAGTTATGGCTGATTGTAACCAGACTCCAGAGGGTGGATGTTCCTGTGCAGCTCCTTCAGACCTTCAACCTTCAACCTTCAACCAGAGACTCGCTGAAGAGTCTGAACATCTCCTTCACCTCTTCTTCATTCTGAAGAAGGTTTATGTTTGTTCGTGGTTGATAGTATAAAAAATAAAACCTTGATCCGTCTTCTCCTCGGTCACTAAAGGGTCGGGGGGTTTGGCCTTCACGGAGGTTCTGGATCTGCTGTGGGCCGTTCTGATTGTGTGGTAACGGGACGAACACGACGCAGGGCAGAACATAAATGAATTATTTAGAAACCAAACGGTTCTGAAAATTTCACAAGTCTGACAATGAGCAGGGATTCCTTTCCCTCAGAGGAGGAGGCTTATAGCCGCTCATCTCACAGGAGTGTAATTCCTACGGACAGGAATAACAATAACAGTGTGGTCGCTTCACAAACAACTGGACACGAGAAAAAACACCAATGTGGGCTTTCCCCGTATTTGTCTTTGTGGAAAAGCCTGTTTGTCCTCGATATGTCACATTCTTCACCATCAGTGGCAAAACAATCCACATCGGATTATGTTGTGGTTTTCCTCGTGGGAGTAACCCTGCATATTTCACAAACACACATCTCACACACACATGTGTCGCACCGATGTTTCCCCGCGGGCGCTCTGATGTCAGCGGCGAGGAGACGTCGATCGATCCGAGGATTGATCCCCGGAGAAGACCAAGACGCTTTGAAGGGGACGCAGAAGTGCGTGCCTCCATGAGACACACAGGAAACAGGAAACCGGGGCGTAAGAATTCACGAGGCTTCCTGCAGCTTCTGTCCTTGGAAGAGCGACGTCTATTTCTGGGAAAACCAGCAGCTCTTATGCTGCTGGGAAAAAAAGTCCACTTCTTCTCCTCCTGCCGGGAACGGTGTAAAAAGGAGGCGTTTGATGACGTCGGACACGTGAGGCCGTAGAGGACGCCACGTTTCTCTTCACGGTCCTCAGCGGTCGAGCTGCGACGCTGAAGAGCGACGCTCCGCCGGCGTTCGCTTCCTGTCATTATCTGGGCTTTGTCTCGCGGTGGCGTCCGCATGTATGTGATGAAGAGGCTACCCTTTGTATTTAAAATAAGACCCTCATCAAGTGGGTTCCTGTCCGCCGCTCGGCTCCGCCCACGTGGTGATGGGCCGCGACCGGAGTTTTAAAGGTTTCACGGGAATCAACTGGCAGCTGACAGCGTTCCATGAAAGATGATGAGCAGATAGAAAAAGGAGGATTTAGGGAACGCTGCTGTAAAATAATCCCGGACAAACCACGGCTTTGCTAGAAAGAGGGGGGGGGGCTTAAAAGGAAAAGGTCGGGGGGAGAATGAAGAGGGGGGCTGGCGGCGGATACACTTGTGAAGTTAGCCAAAGGAAAAGATGCGTCCTTTTGAATCTCAGGGAGATTAGACGTTTCTCCGAGTGACAAAACACCTTATTAACCTCCGCCTGACCTCTGAGGATTGACCTTTGACTCGTGACCCCGACACTCGGGTTGGGAGGGACCAGCATGAGCCTTTTCATGACAAATAAGCAGAGAAAGGGAATGTGAGGATTGTCTGGCTGCAAACAGGAGTGTGTGAGTGTGTACGTGTGTGAGTGTTTTTGTTTGTGTGTGTGTGTGTGTGTTTGTGAGCGTGTGTGTGTGTGTGTGTGTCTGTGAGTGCTGTGTGTGTGTGTGTGTGTGTGTGTGTTTGTGTGTGTGTGTGTGTGAGTGTGTGTGTGTGTGAGTGTGAGTGCTGTGTCTGTGTGTGAGTCTGTGTGTGTGTGTGTGTGTGTGTGAGTGTGTGTTAGTGTGTGTGTGTGTGTGTGTGAGTGCTGTGTGTGTGTGTGAGTGTGTGTATGTCTGTGTGTGTGTATGTGTGTGTGTGTGTGTGTGTGTGTGTGTGTGTGTGTGTGTGTGTGTGTGTGTGTGTGTGTGTGTGTGTGTGTGTGTGTGTGTGTGTGTGT
>VRLP01007782.1:0-19968 GCA_009660295.1 Lophius piscatorius | reverse complement strand
TTTTATTTTTTATTGATGCTTTTATCTGCTTTTGCTTTGTAGCACTTTAAGATTTGATCCAAATGTAAAGTGCATTATAAATTAAATGTATTATTATTATTATTATTACTACCACCACTACTACTACTATTACTACTACTACTACCACTGCTACTACTACTACTGCTACTACTATTAAGAAGACTGTTACTCCTACCACTACTACATCTACTAATGCTACCACTACTACTACAAATACTACTACTACTACCACTACTACTTCTACTGCTACTACTACCAATATTACTACAAATAATACTACTACTACTACCACTATAACCACTACTAATGCTACCACTACTACTATTACCACTGCTACTACTACCACTATTACTACCACTACTACTAGTACTACTACTACTACTACTACCAGTACTATTACCCCTACTGCCATTACTACTAGTACTACTACTACTACTACTCCTACATGATTCCAGACAGATCAACCACCCACTGTTTGACAGCTTTGCCTGGGGCAGCGTGTTGGAGTGCCCTTCTCCATGAGTGACAACACTCAAGCATTATGTCTTTTATCTTGTGCAGCACAAATGCTCAAACGCGCCTCAGTCCCACCGTCCCCATGGAAACAGCCGCCATGCTGTCCTCTAACTGCCCCCAGACACAGTTTTCCACAGTGTGATGCTGCCCCTGACATCTTTGCTTTTCAGCGACTGATTAAACCCCCTCAGCTTTGAATTCATGCTCGTCTTACTGGTTACAGCGTTGCCATGGAGCGCCCAGTTTCAATAATGGAAGAATACACTTGGCAGGTCATGCTCTCCACAGGACGGCCACACTGGCCGTCCTGGACCCCTGTATGCAATTAACTCATTCGATCTGGCCTGGACCTGCTCTGAGATCAAAAGAGGAATGAGCCTCTCTCTCGCTGTCTTTCCCTTTGTTTTTCTCTGGATAATTATAATTATAATCTCCACTCAGACTGAAGAACCTCTCAGATCATCACTACGTTTTAGTGTGTGCCCACATCTTTTGAGTGTTGTCAGATCTGATGAAGAAGTCCCTCAGTTGTAATCAACTGAGGAACGACCAGCCTGTAGAGCCAAATCAAACCTCGTCCACTAGCCTGAGGACAAGAAAGAGGAACAGAGACTTCTGTTTGTGATCACAGGCTTCTCATAAAACAGATGGTGATCATGGTGTCTAATGACTTCTGTTTGTATTCAAACATTAAGGTCGAGAACTCTAAGAAGTACAGAAGCCACTCCTGCTGGAGAGTTGTTGGTCAGATGATTCTTTTATGTGAAGCTTCATCATCATCAGATCATCTGTTTTGTCATCTTGCCCTGTCCTCTGCATCTACCTCTGTCACACCAACCAACTGCATGTCATCTCTCGCCACATCTATTTCTCTTCTTTTAACTTCCCTTTTTTCTCCCGCCTAGCAGCTCCATCTCCAGAATCCTTCTACCAGACTATCCACTATCCATCTTCTTCACGTGTCCAAATCATCTAAATCTGCCCTCTCTGACTTTGTCTCCAAGACGTCTGTCTAACCTGGGCTGTCCCTCTAATGTTGTCCTGTCCTTGCCCCCCTGATCCCAAGTACATAAGCTCCTGCACCATCTCCACCTCTACTCCTTCATCCTCACTGCTCCACCTGCCTCCCTTTCATTCACACACATGTATTCTGTCATGTTGCCACTGACCATCATTCCTCTTCTCTCCAGTGCATACCTCCACCTCTCCGGGTTCTCCTCCACCTGCTTCCTGCTCTCACCACAGATCACAGCGTCATCCACCAACATCATAGAGCACGGAGACTCCTGTCTGACCTCATCTGTCAGCCTGTCCATCACCATAGCAAACAACAAGGGCCTCAGAGTCGATCCTTGGTGCAGTTTCAACTCCCCCGTGAACCCATCCATCACTCCTACGGCTCTCATACATATCCTGTACCACTGTAACGTACTTCACACGCCACTTGAGTCTTTGATAAGCAAATAAAAATATCCCCTTTAGCCCACTTGTTTCTAGAGTCTTACATTATGATATGTCACTGTTCTGTCTGAAGGACATAAGACAGCCTGACCTGGCAGATCGGCTCTGACATTGTAAGCATATAATGGTCCTGCTGGATCTAATGTAGCAATGTTTAGGGTCGAGACTCGCACCTGAGCGCGCTGGAATCTTCATCGTTATGAGAGATCTGTCTTTAATAAACCTATATGTCTAAGAGAGACAACAGAGAATCCTCCAGTTAGGTCTTCTTCCTCCAATGATCAGAAGACAAGATTTATCTTCGTCAGTCTCCCTTGCCTTTCTGCCATTGTTTGTACATCTCTCCGTCATTAATCGGCCTAACGTGCTAGACATTCTTCCCAACCCGAGCCCTCTGACTCGCCAAGTCCGGCCTCTCATTTAGCCTTTGACACCTCAGTCTTCGTCTATCCCATCCTGTTTATACTCTCCAGGACCTCCTGATTCCACCATCAAGTTCCTTTTTCTGCTTTCCTCTGTCCAGATGACAAACCAAGTACCTTTCCGTAGTTACCCAGTCATCCGGCAGTTCTTTTCTACCACCCAGAGTCCGTCTCAACTCCTCCCCGAAATTCACCCAGCAGCATTCCTGCTTCGCCTTCCACCTTTTGATCCTCTGCTATCCGTTTTGTCTTTCCTGTTTTATATGACCAGAGTCATCCTACATACTACTTTTCTATGCTGTGCGGCTAAGTTCTCCCATCACCTCCTCGCAGTCTCCAACCTTTTTCAAATTACATCTTCTGCATAAGATGTAGTCCACTTATGTGCCCCCGCATCCGCTGTTATGTCACCCTGTGCTCCTCCGTCTTATTGAAATATGTTTCACAGCAGCTCAGATGCGATTCTCATATTGAAATCTTGTTTTTCAGACACAGCTGCAGAACCTTATTCTTATGATGTCATGACATTCTACCAGAGAGTCGGGCTATCTAGCAGCCTTCAGACATAATATCAACCTGAACATCAGAAACAAGTGCATCAGAGGGATTGATTTCAAATTCCATATAAAACAAAAACTGGACTGTCCAGGTTCATACAGTAAAACAATCCTGGTTGATACAGTTAAACAGTCCAAGTTCATACAGTAGATTAGTCCAGGCTCATACAGTAAAGCAGTCCAGGTTCATACAGTAAAACAGTCCAGGCTCATACAGTAAAACAGTCCAGGTTTATTCAGTGAAATAGTCCAAAAAAGACAACGTCATTCTGTACTATGGCACAGGGTGGACTCGTCTTTTGGACCAGTTGGGAAGATAATGGACCCAAAAGATGCCAAAAATTGGATTTTGACTGCAAAATACCTCTTATGTCCACTCAGGGGATCTTAATGTGCATACAACAACATTAGGCTGTGTTATAAAACAATCCTTTCTCAAAATCTGGCTTTGTGCACAGTGAAAAAAAAGAAATGCAAAAATAAGGGAGAAGCTCAATGATGGGCCTGCAATAGGAACTAGCTGGTCACACTCACATCTATAATCAGTTGAATGAATTAACAACTGTAAGAATGAAAAAAAATAAATCCTTCCTTCGGTGCTTAAATGATGGCGAACAGTCGTGAATGGTTATTGCTCCTGATGAGCATGTGGTGCCTTGGTTGGCGGCCTCCATCATCACTGTATGAATGTTTGTTTGAACGCTTGAATGCTCGTAAATCGTAAGTAATCGTAAAAACGATTTGAGTGGTCGAGCAGACTACAAAATCGCTATATAAGTACAGTCCATTTACCATATACTCAATTGGCTCGGTGTTGAGCGTATTGGACGGGGTAGAGTCATGTGACTAAACAGGCGTCGGTATGTTGTTAAAGGGACAGTACATAAACGCACACAGCGGGAAAAGTAACAGAAATAACAATTAAAAAAAGAAACAACTAACATGGGCAAAATAAAGTCTGTAGAGGCTCTAAATGTCGGTTTGGAATTGCCCAGCGATGAAAAATAAAGTTGTCAAAATTTCGAAATTAAAGTAAAACTTTGAAACAGAGTTTCAAGGCATCACTTTCTCCACCATTCTGCGTGACTGCTCCAAAACTGTTTTTAAATTATTATTTTTTTAACGCTGCAATACCATCAATCAGAAAAGTGATCATGCCAATATGTCGGACTCTGATAATTTATGAGTTATTTTAAAAAGATCTCCAAAAGTGCCTCATTGTCATTATGATGTCACGTCGTGAGGTCATAATGTAACATCCCCATCATTTAATCACCTCTAGGACATGGCAAGACCTTGACCTGTGAAAAATTTTATGCAAATCCATTATGTCGTTTTTAAGAAATCTCTTTGGTCTTTGCGATGGTAAAAAAAAACTAAAAGCTATTAAGAATAACGACAGTTAGGAAGAATAAGATCAGCATTAAAACTAGGGTTTTTCGACATATCACATTTTCACCATACGATTATCACGGCAAAAAATATTACGATTACGATATATCCCAATATCTAGCAATCATTTAAAGAGAACACCATCACTTAAAATGCATCTTTACGTTAATCTCCAACTTATTCTCTCTTCGAAAACAACTGAATGTAATTATTACATATATATTTTTGATTATTTATCAAAAATGAGATTTCAGAACATAGCAACTAGCCAATGTTAGCACACACGTTAGGTAGCTAGCTAACAGCTCGTTATTCACTAACTAAGCTTTCTCTCGCTACGGTAGCAAGATTATTAAGTCGCTGAATGTGAGGGTGAGTAGAAAGATGTGTAGTGTTGCCACCTTCGCAAAAACTGTAGGTTCATGCACTCTGTAAGGGTCTATGAAATCCCACACCATGTGCGCGCAGTTGCTTACGTTGTGACTCCGTAGGGAGTCACAGAGAAAATATGACTAAGATTTGAGCGCTAAAAACCCGGTGATTTAAAAGTGCCATCTTTGATGTAAAAATAAGATTATATTATGGGTGGATTATTTACATGATATTTATTTTTTCATCTTTTAATGGCTGTGATTATCGCAAAACCGGTATTTATCGTGACGGGCCGTCTCAGCGGACGAACTTCTGCTGGAGAAAAATATCAGGGCGCAGTACGAAGGAACACTTCCTCCCAGCTCTTTGTGAAAATTTGGCTCCTGCAGGTTTACTCATGTCTGAGATTGAGCGCAATGACCACCAACGTCCCAGGAAATATATAGATCAATACAAACCTCCACGCAATCCTGCATGGATTCAGTCTCATCACAGAACTCATACTCACTGCTGCAGCCCTCTGCAGGAGTGAAGGAGAAATGAGAAGCGGATATGGTGATGTAACCTGGTCAATACAAACACCTATAAACCAACTTCACATCCTGGCTATGACTATTGGCTGGAAGCTGTGAGTGCAGGAACCACTCGATAATAATAACAAGAAAATACGGGTTTTGTCCAGAGAGCAACACACACACACACACACACACACACACCAACACTCACACACACACACTTAATCAGAGGTGATGCTTCTATGCAGGAAATGTCTCCACACATACACACTCACAGATTTCAGTGAGTGGATGTGGATTAATGCAGAGATACATATCGTTCATATTTGTCTGATTTCCTCTTATAAAATCTCGCTGCACCGAAAAAAGTTGAGTCACTTAATGAGTAACATCAGACTGAGATAGGATAAAATGATTTACTGTTAAAACATAACGTCTCTTGATGGACAAAGCCAACATATAATCGACTGAACAAGGCTCACAAAGTCTTATTTTCACTTCGAAATGTCATATAATTGGTTTAAGAAACACACCGCAAATACAGAACACATAGGCAATGCCAACCAAAATTACTTCCACTGCGATCTTTCAAAATAAGAGCACTTAAAATGCACAGCAACAGGAAACATAAGAATGTGCTTTTCAGATTAACAAACAAAATCTGTTGCAGATTCGTATTCTAACAACTTTTGTACGTAGATATACGGGATCATCATCAGAAGCGAATCATTGAATGCGCGCAGTGAAGGTCAACAGGTAGCAGCTTATGCTAGTGGTTTTCAAAGACCATTCCTGCCATTGCAATGTGGAATTTAGATTTTTTAAATTTTTTATTTTTTTATTTTTTCTCTTTAGAAAACTGATTTGGGAAGAAAGAAATCTTTCAGAAATGTCCAGCCCCCTTCTTCCTGGCTTAATCAACAAATGGAAGCATAACTTTCAAACTCATTACTTTGGGGTACATTTAATGTATTTTGGTAGATCGGGTAACTCCTAATCTATCAGTTTGGATTTGATTTAATTAGTCCTTGACTCTTTGACTCTTCGTATTCATTCATTTGTATTAGGGCTGTAATTCCTTTTAATTTTAAATTTTTTTTTATTTATTGTAGTAACAAACTTCTAATCTGCTCTCTTGGATTGGTCATTCTTGAAAATGAAATTTTCATTTGATTTCATAAATAGAATTTATGCCTGGTGGTAAACATGAAGCACATGTATGACCCTGGACTGTTTCACTATATGAACCTGGACTGTTTCACTGTATGAATCTTGACTGTTTCACTCTATGAACCTGGACTGTTTCACTGTATGAATCCTTAAGGCACTCATAATATAAATGAATGTTTCTTCATCTAGTAAAGGTGCAGTCCCAAACCATCAGCTTCATTATTAATGCACATAAAAATGTAGTTTTGGGATTTTTCCATTCCAAATGCAAACAGATGTTTCGGCTGAGTCCCCATAGCTGACGGATAGAGTTATGTTTTTTACTCTCAGATCTTTTCTGCTCATTAAGTTGCAATCATGAAGATTTGATATGCTCACTCTCGGTTTTGCTATTTATAAGCGGTTCAAATATTAATCAGCATCAACATGTTTGACTGTGTAGGAAATGTTGCTTCTGCATTCCCACATCACTGTGAATAACCTACTTAACTGGAATGTTATCATGATCTACAGGAATAATTGCCAGTGAGATGAACAGTGAATATGAACAGCGGCTGTCATGAGGCTCATCAATGATCTGAGCCACCAATGAACACGATGTAAACAGGCTTTCAGTGGCGAAGCAAACTGATGTTCAGCAGTTATTATGTAATCTTAACCATACTCAGCACATGGTGTTAGCATGCTTATCATGCTGTGTAGAAACATTGGTAAGAAAATCGTTCAAGCTATTACGGTTCATCCTCAGTGGGAACAGGTACGACATTTTACTGCAATACGTTCAACATTTGTTGAGATATTTCTCTCAAATTGTGGACCATGAGGCTCAACACTGGAGACAGCTAGAATGGCTTACAAGGCGTATGCTGTTGCCACGACAGCAAGGGTCTAGCCTCGAAAATCCCCCATTCCACTGCGTTGTACAATCAACCTCTCTGACTGAACTCCTAAAATCAAATAAGAAGTTCGGAAAAAAATGTGTGATTAAAAAAAGCTCCTCCTAGTGACTATAATATGAACTATGAGAGTAAATATGATATATATACAAGGTAGATCCCCCAAGTTGATTCGTACGCACCAAATTTGGACTAAATCGGACTAACGGTTGGGAATTGATGGCCCGAAAACTCCCCCTTATGTCGAAAACATAAAAGCGACCTTTCCAAAAATCCATCCAGTTCTTCCTTCTACTAAGGTCTATGGGGGTGTAAAATTTGAAAATTATCCATGAAAGAGTTTATGAGTTACGTAACTAATCTGACGATTCCGTAATGCCACGGACCTTTCAGCGATATAAATATACACAAGGTTTTAAAAAGCCTGTTAAAATACGACACCAGAATTTTGAGCTATCGATTCAGAAAAATGCAGGACTATCCCGGCCCCCCTTCTCGCACTATACATTAATAGAGAAAGAGTTTCAACTTCCTGGTTGGCCCTCAGAAAAGTCATGCAACACCACAAGATGGAGGACCTGAGTGAAAACTGTTTAAGCTGAAAACGGAAGGTATTGTAAAAACAATCCTCGTATGTGCAGATATTCAAAATCTGCACATACGCAAATGACAGCAAGGACTGTATTTTACATGGCAGGCTGGAAGGTTGCCGTGACTCTTTAAAATCGACACCACAGAAGAAGACGTGTAGATGACGAAGAGCGTTAATAAAACCAGATTCTGCAGCAATACAAAACCCGATGGTTACGATATTGTTTATGTTTTTCTTCTTTGTGGGCGTGGCTATTCGGCTGAAATCTTAAAAGAGAAATGATGCTGTGATGTCACCTTTTTCACCATTGTGTTATAGCAGTTCACACAGATGCGCTTTTCAAACGTTCCTTTTTCTGACACCTTAAAATGTCTTGGGTGTGTTTTTCTTCAATTATTTCTAAAAAAAGAAATTTTGAAAGCCTTCCTGTGAACAGTTGTTGGAAGTTAGCATTTTTCTGTTTTTCGTGTGTGTGTTGCACAGATTCTTGCCGGCGAGCTGTGTGCCTTCTTCACTAAAGCAGAAGGAACCCAGGAGAAGACGATCGTTACTGCTGACTGTTGCTACTTCAACCCCCTGCTGAGACGCATTATCCGCTTCCTAGGTGAACACGCCGTTTGGTTTTACAGGACGTCTTCATGTCCTCTTCTGTAGTTTCTTGGCTTTCACGGGGACAGGCGTGAAGAAGATAAACACTAGCTGAAAGAAAAGTTTGACTTTTGAGAACATGACCTGCTGCTCCCGAGAGATTGTTAACCCCAGATGGAACACGCAGTGAAACTGTAAAACACGTCTAATCTCGGGACAAACACATTCAGGAATGGCGCGGAAAGAGATTCGCGAAAATTAAGTGGGCTTCAAATTTGCATCTTGAGCTGAATCAGCAAAGGTTCAAGCTTCTGGTGCAATTCCACACCTTGGCTGGTAATAATGTACCGTCCCTATTTATGGAGAAAAAAGTAAAAAAAAACTGTTTTATCTAATTGTGTCGTGACAGAGCTGCCAGCTCTGGTGCATCCGACACAGATGTCACACTCCTGTGTCACACTCCGGCTCACATGCTACTTCTTCATCGTCACCTGCCTATTTTTCAAGTTCAGACAGGCTGAGGTGCCGAGCTTAATAAGGCAGCACTTTTCATAGATGATATGTTGGAAGCAGTGAAAAAGGATCAGAGATGCTTTTACAAGGACTAAATTGTGACGTGCATCTCCTGAACCGCAGGTCTTGTGGTTTGTTAGGGGTTTGCAGTTATTAGTACCAAAGTAGTCCGAGGAATCTAGGCCTACACTGGCGTCCCTGACATCAAGAGTCTATACCGAAGATAGATAGATAGAAACTTTAGTAATCCCCAGACGGGAAATTTAGTTACAGCAGCTCCACACACCGACTTTCTAAAGGTGACAAAAAGTAAGAGATCTTATGTAATAGGACATCTTATAAACATGTATAAATAATGATAAATTATTACCTATTATTATTTATTTATATATATAGAGATAAACACTATATATATATATATATATATATATATATATATATACACATGCATATACATATATACATATATACTTATATATACATACAAACACAGGAGAGAAATGAATAAATAAGAAAATGAATAAATAAAATACAAACGTACATAAGAATGAAGGAATAAAGTGCATAATGTTTTATTTTACATGAAGTCAGATCTGAAAACCTGTTTTTTTTCTGTAAATAAAACTCCCCCAGTGAGTTAAATATGAACTATTATTACTGGATTCTGATATTTACAAGATATCATCTTGTACATATCGCTTCTATCAGAAGTCATGTGCACCAAATTTGGACTAAATCGGACAAACGGTTGATAAATTATGGCCTAAAAACTTTTGTGGATAATGCTTCCCCTAGTGTTGGAAATATGCACTCGACCTTTCCAATTGATTTCCAATCAAGTAAGTTTAGCATTTTCTCCATCTTTTCTTGACATCTTCTCCATCTTTCCCTTGATCTCATCTCCTTCTCAGGTGTTTATGCCTTCGGCCTATTCACAACCACCATCTTCGCCAACGCCGGCCAGGTGGTGACAGGAAACCAGACGCCTCACTTCCTGTCTGCCTGTCGGCCAAACTACACAGCGTTGGGTTGCCAGTCCACCATGCATTATATCGCGGAGCGGCGTGCCTGCACCGGAAACCCACTGATTGTCATGTCAGCGCGCAAATCCTTCCCATCGAAAGATGCGGCGCTCAGCGTTTACTCGGCCGTCTACACTGTGGTAGGTCAGAGCATCAACCAACCAACGACATGTTTGTCTTCATCTCGGTAGTAGTAATGCCTACATGCTTGTACGTCTTGTGTGGCTTCCTACTGTGCGCGCCGTCCTCTTTGCCTCTCTGCAGATGTACGTGACACTAGTGTTCAAGACCAAAGGCACAAGGCTCACCAAACCCACCATCAGCCTCACGGTACTCTGTCTGGCCTTGCTGGTAGGCGTGGTCCGGGTGGCTGAGTACCGCAACCACTGGGCCGACGTGCTGGCAGGATCTTTTACCGGGGGAGCCATCGCCGTGTTTCTGGTGAGAAGGAACTACACTAAGAAGACAATGATGTCTAAGTTTACTCATAATTACCCCTAAGTTTATTTCAGGTGTGTCTAAGGGAGGTTAGCCAGATTTGACACAATAATGGATTTATTTTTTTATTTTTTTTAAAAGCCTGTGTATATATATATATAGATAAATAATAATAGGTAATCATTTATCATTATTTAGACATGTTTATAAGATGTCCTATTGTATAAGATCCCTTACCTTTTGTCACCTTTAGAATGTTGGCGTGTGGAGCTGCTGTAACTAAATTTCCGGTCTGGGGATTAATAAAGTTTCGATCTATCTATCTTTAATGAGTATTTATCAGAGATGGATGAAGTATTCAGATCCGTTACTTAGGTAAAAGTACTAAAACTGTTTATTCATTAAAGTAAAAGTTTGTAAGCTGTTACCATCAAGTACACATTGTGGAGCAGTAGGTATTACTGCTGTATTACTGCTGTACACCTATGTGTCTGCTGTAGATGCTTAAAGTTTGGTTAATCTAATTACTTCATGATGTTGAGCAGAGGCAGATTTAGCTAAGGCTGATGTGGGCCGGGACAGGCACACGCATTTATTATAAAAATCTGGATGCCGACATCACATGATCACTTTTCTATCGCTCATGTTGCACGTGATGTGAATTAAAACGTATGGGTCCGTTTAAGCTTGTCGGAGTGGACGCCCTAATTTTAGTTTGAGGGCAGGGGTCCGCCACCAAGGAGAGATCCCACATTTAGAAGTAGGTAATGGTGAGAGGCGGCAGGGCAATGGGGCCGCAGCAGGTTAGTGGACGGACTTCAGGTCTCAACTGGAGAGACACCGTCTACCTACCTGCTGCGCCCCCCCACCCCATCTCCCAATCCAGAGGATCATAATTTATCATTCCCTCCTTCTCATATCCTGTGTATGAAAGTCCGGTTTCCTGAACAAGGTCCAACAAGCTCCAACGGGACGGAACGAGTTTAAAAATCCTGTTTTTTCCTGCACCCATAAAGACACAAACATTTCAAAACAACACATCTGACACAAATTTTGGTTTTAGCATGACAAGAAGGATAAGAGAAGATGGATTGTGCAAAACAACTGCTATCCAAAGCAGCTGGACAAATGTAGTCGAGTAAAAGTATGAAGTAGCAAAAAATGGAAATACAATTGAAAGATTTTGTTTTTGCCTATTTTATTTCTTTTCGTCATTTATTGATTTAATAAAATTAGCATAAATTAAAAAATAATTTCAAATTATTGGATCAAGCGGTTTTTTTAAACTGTAAAAAAAAAATCATTAATTATATTATTTTGTATTTCATGGAAAATAGTCAATTTTAATTAGATAAGCTGGACCTTTAAGTTGAAGCATGTTTTTTAGGAAACTATTTGACCCCTTGATAGACTTTTTTTGGTTGTATCAAGTTACATCTCTTTACAGATGTAAAGATGTGATGTTACATCGCTCTTTAGTAAGTCCACATGCTTTAATATGCCCAAAAAAATAATCATACTTGTCAAATAGGACTTTCTCAATAGCCATGATTAATGCCTCCTCGTCGTTGGCCCATTTGACCTGTGGTGTCCCCCAGGGCTCCATCATTGGCCCCTTATTCTTTAGCATATACATGCTGCCACTGGTTCATATTAAAAACAGTTTCTGTCGAGCAGCCCACATTTTTCAGTACGGAAAAGTGACTCAAAATATGCTCAAACCAAACAGTTCAGCAGGACATTAAAGGGATAAGTACACTACTTGAGTAAAAGTACTTAGTCACTATCCACCACTGGTATTTCTTAACAAAAAGATGTATACTTCACTTTATTTTTCCCTCTTTAGGTGACTTGTGTGATCAACAACTTCCAGCAGTTGCAGCCCAGTCCTCCTCCACCACGACCCCAGCGCCCGGAGTCAGTGCTGGGCATGCCCATGGTGACGCTGCCCTGCGTGGAGAGTCCACTCGAAAAGTTAAGTGGTCCTCAGGTAAGGGCCGGGGGTGGGTGTGAGGCACTCACAAAGGAGGGGCTGAGATACAATCCCTCGTCTCTTACCTGAATCCGTTGTTCCTCTTCTGTTGGCAAAGAGAAAAAAATCACCCCCAAACCTGCACACTCTAAGTCCCATTTGCACCCCCAGTCGTGGCAAACACATCCTTTAAACCTCTGATCTTTGTCGCCGGCCCGATAAGAGCTGAGCTGAGAAGAAAAAAGGCCCACCCTTACTCCTTAAACTCTTAGACATTTCCTCATTATGGGGGATTTAGAAACAACTATCCAATAATGCTGAGTCAGCACCGAAAGCAGTTTGCTGGAGGAAAACTATGAATTTATCAGCGGCTAAAAGGATATATTTGAACGTTGCTTGCAGAGAAGTTGGAGCTTCTCTGCAACAATTTCAGCATTTTCCTCTGAGGGCTGGCACAGCGTCTCAGCACGAGTCTGCCTCCTGGGATTTAGGAAAATGTCTTGCACCCCGTGTGGTCTATCACCTATCACTAACCCTGCCCTGACCTCTTCTCCTTCTGTCTCCCACCTTGCCTCACTCTTCTAAATCTGCTCCCTCACTCTCCTCCAGCACCCTGCACTCTCGTCCTCCTCCCCGCCTTACAGCACCTATGTCCAACCATTCTAACCAACTCTAAGTCTTTCTCGCCCGTCATTGCCACCCTTCGCTCTCCCCGACATCTGTTGCCTTATTTCTGTTTCGCCTCAATGCATCCGGTTTATCCCTCAACCCCCCCCCCCGTGCATTGTTCTTGATTATTTTTTTCTTCACTTTTCTCTCTCCTTCGCCCTCTCTCTTTCTTTCTCTCTCTGCCCCATTTTCTCTCTCTCTCTCTCTTTTTCTCACTCTTCTCTTTCCCCTGCAGACTCCGCAGGGATCAGCGTTCACCGACATCACATGACCATCAGCCCTATCGGTTCCCCGCCACCCCCGATGTCCTCATACCGTCTCGCTCCATTTCCAGCGAAGTCTAGACCAGCCGGAGCAGCACTCGCCACAATGCGCCGCCCATCCGGACCGGCGGCTTGCGACGTTACATCGCTCTTATTCCACACAGGTCTAGACCTCCCCTTTTACTCACCTGAACCTGCTGCCCTTTAAATCCCCGGGGAACCGATAGGAAAATCTTCATAAGACGCTTTGAAGAAGATCAGAACATTCAGAACAGAGGTCCATCTCTGTTTTCCAGTGTAAAAATGAAATACTTTCTTTTTCATGTGGAGATATCATCAACCCTCAGCTGTGTGCTTTGTAGGGGGAAACAAATCTCCACTGAGAAATCTTCTTTCACCACGCTACGAGGGAAGGGAGTGGAACGTGGCAGGTAACTCCCAAGATGTCGCTCTGATGTGAGCTGTCAGGCCGCTGCCATGTTGGACCAATGTGGCCCGCTGAAAGACACGTGTGAATCTCAGATGTTCCTGTTAAACACCCGTTTAGCAAGCCATACACACAAACACACACACACACACTTTTTCCCCTCACCCTCCCTCCCTCCGTTATACCATTCAAACTCGCACAACCCCATGAGCTCCGCGGATCATAAGAATCCGTCTCGTATCTCTCAGCAGCAGACAACATCGGCTGAAAGCGCAGAAATCTTCGCTTTTGCTTTCGTCATGGGTTTTTTTCCCTCTCAGATGGTTTGCGTCTTCACCAGAAACTGGACTGGAATACAAGCACGATAGAAGAGATATCGCTAAGCAGCAAGAAGCAGCATTTCTCAACTCAACTCAAACTGGAATCCTGAGAAGATTTGCCACAGACTGCCCAGTTCGTGTAATTATTGTGATTCATTTCTATGGTTTTATGAACAGATTTATTTATTGACATGTATATACGTACAGTGCGGTTGCCAAAAGCGCTCCATGTGGCGTGACAGTTTTGCTGAAATTTGATTTGCACACCCGTCGACATGCATTTTAAGTTATTCTGCCTCCTCTTTCCCACTCAACACATTGTTCCGCTAAAAACATCACTGTTTTTGGAGGTACCTAGACTGAAATAGCATCACTGTGCTATGAAATGATTCCCTCTGCAGGAAGACACACAAACGCACACACACACACACATCTGTTTGAAAGAGTACATAGTACATATTCAAAAGCACACACATACTAAATCATGCTTCCATTTATTTTTTTGTTTCACACATCCCCTATCCTTTGGCCCTGTTAACATGACGTTTAGCTAAAAAAAAAGAGTTGAAAATGAGAACCCTTGTCCAAAAGCGACTGAGAAAGCTGAGTTCAGGTTGTCCCTCTCCCCAGCAACACTCTCCGACTCATCTTTGGGGAGCCCCAGGCATTGTAAGCCCAGATGAGATATATCGGCCCTCCGGGGAGATCATGGTCTACCCCCAGGGGACTCCTACCAGTCGCATGGAAAACTTCCAAGGGAAGGCATCCTGGAGGCAGGTTGATCGGTTAACTTTTCAAAAGCAACACAACAGAAGAAGAAGAACCAGGAAGTGTAGATTATCTCAACGTGTCACTGCAGCTAGGCAGTGATGCTACAGTCTACTGGAGGAGAGTTAATAAACTCAGCAGAGTCTGGAGTACATGGTCCAACATTCTTTTATTGTTGTTCTGCCTGCATGTGGCTGTTGTGCCTGTCACCGCTTATCCTGTTCTTGGTTGTGGGGGAGTGGAGCCTATCACAGCTGTCATCCCGGCTGATAAGTAAAGACAAAAGTGCATTATAAATTAAATGTATTATTATTATTATTATTATTCATGCACACAATCACAACCACGGGCAATTTAAAGCCACTAGTTGAACTATAGTGTACTATGTTTTCAGATGGCGGCAGGAAGCTGCAGCGAACCCACTCGAACCCCTGACAGAGAGACCAGAGATAGATTCTATCCCAGAACGTTCATGCTGTGAGGGCTACCCATCACAACAGCCACATGCAAAGTTGGACAATGACATCCCCATTTTTAATTGTGGTTAGCCAGTTTACACAGAGATGGAAACGGTTGTGTTTTCAAAAGATTGCATTTTCAGGTCTGTTGTCGTGTAAACCAAAGGCCAAACTGCAGCAAGAGTTTACCGTTTTATGTCAGAACTGTTGTCATGTAAACGGCCCTTTAGTCCACCTCCCACCACTTCAACCCATTTCTACGTTGTTGTATATAACTCCTTTTTTTATTGAGCATCGAGAGTGTGATTTTTACACGAGGATCACCAACACTCCATGTAGGGATGGGAAAAAAACGACTAATAATTGTTCTTATTATGGTAAAGTAGAGCAGTGTGTATAACGGTGCTGGAAAACACCTGAAATGGTCACTCTTTGAATTAAAGGACACGCCCACTGAACGGCAGTTAAACTAGGAGAGCTGTTTACTTGTGGTTTATAATGTACTCTATGTATGTTCTGTTTTGAATTCGGAAAGTAGAATGCTTGACTGCTTGAAAATTAGTGTTCAGACACATTCATGGCGTTGTGTTACCTCACAAAACCAAATGCTGAAGCAAAACATTTAGCAAAGGGGAAGCTAACAAAAAAAAATGCCAGAGTTTATATAATTATGTGCCCGAAAAGTCGTATATTATCGAATCTTAATCGCGTCCTCCACTGCTGATCCTTCATGTTAATGTGATAACTCAAAAGCTATTTAATGGATCAATTTAAAATGTTATATCCAAATAGACCTTAGTCTGAGGAAGAACTGGAATGATTTTGGAAAAGATCGGTTGGATATTTCTAACACCATGGGGAACTTTATCTCCAAAAAGAACTGGCCATACTTTTTCAATTGTTGATCAGATTCAGTGAAAATTTGCTGCATATGAATCGAATCGAGGAGATCTATCTTGTGTAAATTATATTTTTGAACCCTAGTTGTTCATATTTCACTCACTTGTGGGATGTTTTTATGAAAAACTATATTTTTCTTACATAGTTTCTTGACCGTACTGCTGATTGAGTCTAAATTTGGTGCATATGAATGAAAGTAGATATATGTATATCTTTTTTTAAATTTATTCTAGTAGTTAATAATTTGCTCACTAGGGGGAGTAACCATTAGTCCTATTTAGTCCAGATTTGGAGCATGTGAATCAACACCAGGAGACAATGTCATATCTTACTAAAACAGTTCACATTTTACTCACTAGGGGGAGCTTCTTTTTATGAAAAAACGTTTTGCAGACAAACAGTATATGCACATTTAATGTGAGAAATTCAGCCAGGGGGATTGTTTGTACAACCCAGGAGATAGGGGACCTTTTTTCCGATTATATCCTTGTTATCTTGGATGACAGCTTATATGCAGAGTTAAAGTTACACTTTGGATATAATTAATATCGTTATCCCTCTAATAGTGTTAATTTATAATATTCACAATGATGTTTTCTTTGCTTTAGACACAAAATCATGTTAAATCCGATTACACAGAGTGCTAATTTCTAAAATAAACCATATTATTTCATTTTCATACTTTTTTTTAACTAAATTAAAACAGAAATATTAAAGATCATACAAAGTGCATTAGTAGTTATTATTTTGTCTAAAACGTCCTTCCAAAAGTACACAAGTACACAGTTGTTTCCCACTTTCAACCCAGGACTTGCGGAGTATGTGGACAGAGAGATCTCTATATTCGGAGACAGTAGTGGATGAAGTATTCAGATTCTGTACTACTAATACTAATAGAACACTGTAAAAGCCCTGTATTCAAAACATACTCAACCCTTTATTGTCCTGCTCAAGTGTACGGTTGAACACATTTTGACTCTCTAATTCTTATTGAAAAATGTGACTGAACCTGTTTATGATTTGATCCATTAGCAGCTTGTATTTGCTAAAAAGTAAAGGGGCCAAGGATTTAGGCCTGGGGTACACCACGAATCAAAGGGGCCACGAGGAGGAGGCATCAATTAACTTCATACAACCAAAAAAAGTCTAATAATGGCAAAATGTATGCTTTCCAAAAGGTTGAGCTAATCAAATCAAATGTGTCTGTTTTCAATGAAAACCAGTAATTCAGCATGAAATTATTTTTAATTAGTGTGATTTTGGAGATTTAACTGCTTAAAAATGAAATGATTTGTAATTATATAGTTAATTCAGTGTTTCTAAGATACCCCAAAGAAATTAAATATTCTAATTTTCTTGGTGAGGACGTTAAGGGTTAAGTAAAAGTATGAAAGTATTATCAGTAAAAATCCATCATTCATTCATTCACACAAACATTATTACAGTGATGATAGAAGCTACTATGCAAGGCGCCATATGCTCATCAAGAGGAGTAACCATTCACGCCATCATTCACACACCAATGAACAGCCATTGGGAGCAACTTGGGGTTCAGTATCTTGCTCAAGGACACTTCAACATGTGGACTGCAGTGGCCGGGGATCCAACCAGGACCTTCAGATAAGTGGACAACCGCTCTACCAACTGAGCCACCGTCACCCACAAGATGTAAAGGAGAAGCGGTATAAAGAAGCATCAAATAGAAATAAAGAAGTAAAGTACAAGTTCCTCAAATGTCTACTGAACCCTTTATTCAAGGAAGAAAAAGAACTAGTGAAATTTATTGTGTAACTGTAATATCGTAGACACTCTAAATTAACCATATTATTACAGGTTTGGGAAAAAAATGAGTCATTTTAAAATAGGCTCAGTCACATTTTTCGATAAGAAATAGAGACTCAAGATGTGCTGAACCAAACAGCAAAGCAGGACATTAAGGGTTTTAATGCAGTACTTAAGTAAATGTACTTAGTTACTGCCCAACACTTCTCAGAGAACACTTATTACAGTATGTTACTGACTTCATACCTGAGCAATCCTATTCTCAGGTTGACCTCTACATTTTCCCTTCCCACCTTCATTTTCCATGTGGGCGGAGCTTAATTACACCCCTATAGAGTTGGATAAACAGAACTGCTCCAAAACTCCAAAACTGAACAGCATTTTACTCAGAATGTGTTAAACTACAGCGTTAAGAGTAAAAACTTTCTCAGAAATTATTAAAAGTAAACAACATGTTCGTGCAGCATTTTAGTTTTTGTGTTAGTTTTTTGGTAACGTGGGAAACTATATCTTCGAACACAGTATTAACATATTATCATCGAGTACACAGTTTTGTTCCCGGAGTTATGAGGCGACATAGGTCGTTTATGAGTGTCACGGTTTCTGTTAGCAGGATTACGCCAAAGAATCCTGACAGTCTTTGTGAAACCTGTTCAAAGGGTGAGGAAGAAGTTCTACTTTGATACAGACCAAAATAACAGGTGTGAAACTTCTCCCGGGCTCAAACCTGGGCTTTGGTCAAACTATCACATGAGGTCCTGGCCCGCACCAAACAGAACTTACACATGTTTGTTTTTTAATGAGGAAGTTTTCAGAACTTTTCTGAATGGTTCCGACTTGTGGACCAACCACAGGAAGTACATCGGGCTACCGTCCAGAATTAACTAAAAGGGAAAAGCAAAGAAGGAAAGATATCAGCCATGACAAATGTAAAAAGTCCTAATGTGTTGTTCTGGTGTTTACATTTTCTTCCACAGAACTCAAAGGACCAACAGTCATTAATGCGCTTTAGGAACCATGGTGTCCTGTTTGTGGACTTTTAAACTGAGGGGGGATAAGATGTAACTGTATTAACCCCTTTAGGGGAAATCACAGCGTTACAGCAACACAGATGTACAGGAAATACACAATCACACAATTATAGAAACTAAAAATAGAAGCTTAATAGAATAAAAGAACGGAGGAAGGGGAATAAAAGATGGAGCAAATTCAAACGGATGTTCGGTAATTCAAAAGAATGAGCTCCGCAGGACTGCTTGACCACAGGTAATTAAATAGTGTGATTAAAAGCAAAGGATTATAACTGGGATATTAATGCAGGTGATATTAATGCAGGTGACATCAGTGCAGGTGATATTAATGCAGGTGACATAAGTGCAGGTGATATTAATGCAGGTGACATCAGTGCAGGTGATATTAATGCAGGTGACCTCAGTGCAGGTGATATTAATGCAGGTGACATCAGTGCAGATGATTTTAAGTCAGGTGACATCAGTGCAGGTGACATTAATGCAGATGACATCAGTGCAGGTGATATTAATGCAGG
Organism: Lophius piscatorius; assembly: GCA_009660295.1. Classification (NCBI taxonomy): domain Eukaryota; kingdom Metazoa; phylum Chordata; class Actinopteri; order Lophiiformes; family Lophiidae; genus Lophius; species Lophius piscatorius. Next base: position 388 of record VRLP01007782.1, on the reverse strand, counting down.
TGACATCAGTGCAGGTGAAATTAATGCAGGTGACATCAGTGCAGGTGATATTAATGCAGGTGACATCAGTGCGGATGATTTTAAGTCAGGTGACATCAGTGCAGGTGACATTAATGCAGATGACATCAGTGCAGGTGATATTAATGCAGGTGACATCAGTGCAGGTGAAATTAATGCAGGTGACATCAGTGCAGGTGATATTAATGCAGGTGACATCAGTGCAGGTGATATTAATGCAGGTGACATCAGTGCAGGTGATATTAATGCAGGTGATATTAATACAGATGACATCAGTGCAGGTGATATTAATGCAGGTGACATCAGTGCAGGTGATATTAATGCAGGTGACATCAGTGCAGATGATTTTAAGTCAGGTGACATCAGTGCA
>VRLP01007781.1:0-19969 GCA_009660295.1 Lophius piscatorius | reverse complement strand
ATTCTGCTAAAAAGGAAAGTTTTAAGTCCTTTTTTAAATGTGTCAGTCGTCTGTGGAGCCCTGAGATGGTCAGGGAGGGCATTCCACAGACGAGGGGCAGCAGTATATATATATATATATTCTATACGTTCACTAGTTAAAAGATTAAGTACAAGTTTTTTAACTTTCAATACAATTCTCACTATAAAAGAAGTATACTTAAGTATAATTGTGTTAAATGTAATAATAATACATTTTATATTATACATTTTTGGTTTAAAAGAAACATCCTAATAAAACACTTGAATAAAAGAGGAAGGGAAACAAATTCTGTCAAGTTCTGTTGGCCTTAGTTCTTGGATGAAGAAGCCATCATTTATGTTATTAAGAGAAAAATTGTGATGATGACGATGATTGCTGAAGATATTAAAATAAACCGGTTGGGTCTGCGATTCTGCAGTTCTATGTGGATTTGCTGAAACTGATGCACACGTGTTCTGGACCACACAGACAGAAGAAGTCTGGATTCAGGGCTTCTATGTGTCGGCTGTTACATGTTCTTCCCCCGCTGATTAGATTCTGCAGTCCGTTACTCATTTAGTTCTGTCTTTGATTTCTGGTTTAGGTGTGTGTTTTTCTTTTTGTAAGAAACCCTGGAAATGTCTCTTGTGGTTTTAAGTCCCTCTTTTTGTAAAAGCAAACCTTAATGGAGTCGTAGCGATGACTGATTACCTCCACCCAGGAGATAATGTTCCATGCCATTCACTTGGTTTTCTGTCTTTTAGCAAAATTACATAAAAAAAAATTGTTGAATTTTTTTGAACATCTGGTGGGAGGGTTGGAATTATTATTAACAAGAATTATGGAGTTGACAGCGATAAATGTTTTTTTCTACATATTTATGCATTGTAAAATAGGATGTTTAGACTTCTTTACACATGGATTAAGGATTTTCATGAAACTTGGTTATTTCAATTTTAAAATAAGATAAAAAAAATTAAATAAACATTTTTATTTTATTGTTTTTTTCTTTAAGTTATCAATCATTTTAAGTTTCTCCCGTGTTTTGCACAGCCGCTCCCTTCTAAATTATCCTATAAATAACAACAGTTATACAGAATTAAAATATGCCGACGTTAAAAGATGTTGTTGTTAGCTTGGAAACAGTTTTATCTATGACAAGCGCTTGAAACAGTTATTTACATATGAGCCAAGGAGGAGGAGCAATGACGTAGTGATCTATGTGAAATTCTTGTATTACGTCAGCGCCTGACGCTTACGCATCATTTCGTACGTAACACCTGTTGATGGATCGCCTCCAGCGTAAGTCGGATCCCGGTTATCGCTCGCGGGGATGTCAAAACGCGCAATTTTTAAAAAGGCTCAGGTAAGCGGCTCTGCCAATGTTTGGTTAGCTCGGTATGTCTTTCCAACTCAAAAAAATTGCAATAAAATGTTTCTGTATCGGTCAAGAATTAATTAAAAGACATGTCGCCATCATATTTAATGCGCTACGACTGAAAATAAAGTGATTTAAACTACTAGTCATCCTGTAGCTAACAGGTAGCAGCTAGCCGACATTGACCCGCTAAGTTCAAGGTAATTATGTAGCAACGACTAGCTACTTTTTTTATTTTTTTGCTATTTTTGTCTTCAGTCGGTACAAAATAACATTATTTGTTCGCTTTATTCCAGTATGACATTCTACACCCAACTCTTCACCTCCAAGCGGGGACCGCTGGCTAAAATCTGGTTAGCAGCTCACTGGGAGAGGAAACTCACCAAGGCTCATGTGTTTGAATGTAATTTAGAAACGACCATCAGTGACATAATTTCCCCAATGGTAAAAAATAAAAATGCGTCACGTACAACATAATACATACGCTGAGGTAATATTAGATCTGAAAGTTCTTCCTTGTGTGTTTGTGGTCTTTTTGCAGGTGGTTATTGGTTTGAGGACATCTGGTCATCTGCTCATTGGTGTGGTCAGGATTTACTCCAGAAAAGCAAAATATCTCCTCACAGACTGCAGTGATGCCCTGGTTAAAATTAAAATGGCATTCAGGCCAGGTAACCTATTTGTTTTCTTAGTGATGTCAATGATTACTTTAAAAAATTAAAAAAGCAACCAAGGGTTTGAGCTGGAATGGCTGAAATGTTAAATATTTTGAGCAAAGGTAGGTTTTGGCAAGTGTAGCCAATTTCATACACTTACTTAAAAAAACAATGGAGAAATTAATTATTGTCATAATATATTTATATGGCCATTTTTTGATTTACTATCATAGACACTGTAGCCTTACAATAAAAAAAAAAAGACTGCGCAATAGTTAGCGCTGCTGCCTCAGAGCAAGAAGGTAACGGGGTCCAATACACCTTTGCCAGACTTTCTGTGTGTACTTTGCATATTCTCCCAGTGTCTGTGGGTTCTCTCTTGGTACCCTGGCTTTCTCCCACTATCCAAAAACATAAAATATAGTTGAATGTGAGCATGAATGGTTGTCTCTGTATGTCAGGTGTTTTCACAGCAGGACATTGTTTAAGTCTTTTTCTTGTATACAGATAATGGTGTCGCAGAATACATTAAATTAACTTTTTCATTCCATAATATAACTCCTCCATACCCTTTGCAATTAAATGTTACAGTCCAACAATCAAATTCAATGTACTGTGTAATAGGTTGTACTTGAATTAATATACTCGGAACCAGTTTCTTAGACACACTTATTTAAAACTAATGCAAGCAAAGACAGCAGTGCAGGGATAAATACTAACCTCACTAAGGTTATAATAGTTTTTACTGTATCGCAGTTATTCATCCTTAAGGATCATTTTGAAGGCTCGCGTTTGTTGTGAAGGTGAATTTTATTCTAATTTGGGAAGAGATTTATCATAGCCTATCATGAATTTAGATGGGCCGTACTATAAAAATAATAAAAACATCTCTTAAAATTAAACATTTGAATTTACCTCAGGATAAATCAAGTATACATCTGCTGACTAAAAACATTGTGCTGAGTCAACATGTCTTGAAACATCTTTCAACAAAAAATTAAGTATTTCAACCTTTTTAACTGTAAGATTTATTGTTGAATGTTATTTTAAGTAAGTGTGCCTGAAGCTGAGAGTAAACCATTTTGCTATTAGTGACAAACCACCAGAGGGTGACATAGACTCGGTTCCTTTACCAACATCTTCTGAAAAAGTCCTTGTTTATTTAATGATATTACAAGTATATACTCGTCTTTTGCTGAATAACAAAAGTCACACAGGACATAGACAGAAAGTAGCTGCACATATCTGCAGCTACAAGATCTTTTTCCACACACCAAACAAGGACGTTAAGATGTTAGCTTCTCTAAATTTCACTGAGTGCCAACCTTAGGACTTTATAAATCCAAATGTCTGCTTGATATGACATTTGAAAAGTATTTGCACATTGCCTGTAGTTCCTGTTTCTTTTTTACTTCTGCCAAAGTGACTCTTCTATATCTATAACTCTTATAATTTTAAATGAAATGCACATTTTCTTTTCTCCATCTGAACATTCCAGATCAGACAGATATGCCCGTGGAGGGACTGGAGGCGACACTCAAATCCATCACCTTGATGGAGGATTTTACTTCCTTTGATGCCCAGGTGCCAGACATGAGGTACTGACCACATCAGGTCATTGAATATTATCCAACTATGTGATAGTCTAGGAAGAAGTGATCCGAATCTGATTTATGTTACAAATATATATATATATATATATATATATATATATATATAAACACACTTCAGCCATAACATTTGAACCCGTAAATGTTTACCATACTTCTTTTATCGTCATAGAGATCTCTTTTTGAATTTCATATGTGGTCTTACATCAGTCAGAATCTTCTGACTCCTGCTAATTCATGTGGATTTTTTTATCCCTTTGAGAATTCTCTTATCACTGTTCCATCTTTATACACCAGCTGTCAGTAGTGATGGCCAAACCTTGATATGGAGGATTGCCTCACATCGCTGGGAAAAAGGAAGTTGCAAATCAGTTGGATATATGGGAAGATTTTTTCAGTTGTTGCATTCTTGCACTCATATTATTTGTATGAAAAGTGGAATAGAAATAAAATCTGATTAATTGATTGAATAGATGCTAAACAGGGAAAGTGGAGTTTCACATTACTGATGTTACTATTCATATTTTGGGTTTAGAGTTTGAACAGGAGGTTTGATCCTTTGGTTTCTATCAGGATCAAAATGTCCTCTTTATGCTGAATGTAGTGTTTTGTATGTCTACACGATGTTCAGATCATCCCGGGACCCGAGGAACACAGCTCTCGCGGACCACTACTCTCTGAACCAGAGTCGGACAGAGGAAATCACTTTGAAAGAGGATTTTGGAAATAACTTCCTGAAGATAATAGATTTTGGTAAGAATCCCGTTTGTTACCATTATTTTAAAATTAAATAATGGTTGGTACAAGAGTCTGGATGTACAGGGATGGACTACATATGTGGTTTTGAAGTTTTCATGGTATAATTTGAATATTATATATATATATATATATATATATATATATACACACACAGTTTAGTTGACATTGAAGTGCATATTTTTCTTTCATGTTGTTTGCTTTGTTGAGCAGGAGATGAGTCCCAGAACCACCATACTGGACTTCTGGATATCAGCTTTCAAAGCCTGATTCACCATGATGATACTTTTGGAGATGAAGATGAAGGATACGACCTGATTGGTAGTGATTATTTTAATATTGGTTTCATTATATTCAAGCAAATAACCTCATGAGCTGACAAGAGAAACGTCTGTGTTTTTAATTTGGTTTACTTTTGTTAATAATGGAGACTTGAGGCTGTTATTGTGGCAAATGGGGTTCTGCACAAAATATTAAATGTAGGGTACCAATACTTGAATTAAAAATCGAGGGTATAGATAACGACATTCTGTTTTCATCACATTTTAGAATTTCTTTTTTAAAGGCTGCCAATAAGCCTCAAATAACTAGCCGGATAACCTGAAGTCAACTTTTGCAAATAAATCATGCCATATTGTTGGAGTAAGGAATCCATTCATCCTTCATGCATCCATTAATTTCCTTCCACTTATCCAGTCAGGTTTTGGTGGCAGCTGGCCGATTCCAGTCCAGATGTCAATCTTCCCAGCAAAGGAGTCTGGATATAAAATTAATCAGAGGACATTAAAGAAAATTATATTAAGCTTGGAAAAATGTTCCAGACATGTCTTATGTGTTTGTGTGAAATGTATCAACTCCAACAGTAAAATTATGCAAGTTTTCCAGTGGATTTTGAACTCTTTTGGCAGATTGAGTATTTTTTCTTTCTTTAAACAAATATGAAATATTTTGGTTTTATATTTTGATTTAGATTACAAAGTGTACCTTCGTATTTGGTTTGTTTGAGAAGAAGATTTTCTTTGTCCCCCAGCTACAGGCTACTTTCAAGGACTAAAACTAACCATGAAAATCTGTTTGATATGTTGGACAGCAGGGATTCTCTCTTCTTCTTTTTTTTGACGATCAAAAATAAGAGTGACTGATTGTTTTCAATTTTATTCATCCTGCAGAGTTTCTCTCCTCCACTGATCAAGTGGACATCAGTCCACTAGAGCCTCAACATGAGATCCCAGTGTCTGCAGACGCTTCTGAACAGGGTGATGATTTGATCAGGATTAGTGTCAGTAGCCCTGCACTGAATACATCGTGCATGCTTTGCTCTTATCTTGCTTTGTCTGGGGTTGTTGAAGCAGATGACATTTTTTTGATCATCTGACAGCTCTGGAGTATAGTGTTGTGTTTTGTTCATTAAGAGAGGACATTTGCATCCAGTCTTCCTTTTTTTCCAGTTGCTGACAAAATTGTGGCTGAGTCCCCGAGACTCAATGGGACCGTCTTGCTTCCTAATGAGAGGGAGGCCTTTGCCCTAGAACCTGTCCTCTTCACGCGTAAGTAGAACCAAACATCTCTGAAACGGTGTTCCCCGAACTCAGTGTCATTGTGTGTTAGGGTTGGGCAATTCATTTTCAGGTAACGTTTATGCGATCTTGCTTCTGAGATGCTGTAGCATTTCTATTCATAACATAAAATACGTAAAAGCCAGCGAGGTGTGTTCAAACTCGCTATTAAGAGCCTGACCCTTTAAGTGGGTGGCCTCATTGGTAGTGTGTATCTGTGATGTGGTGGATTATGGGAGTTGTGTTTTGTTGTTGTCCATATGAGAGCACACTGGCGACCCTCCATCCTTTTAGAAGAGTATTTATTACGAATGGAAGCCACGCAGTTGTTTTTTTATCCTGGCTGTTAAAAATAAAGTGCCCGTTTTCTGCACCAGAGATGGTCCAGATTCTAGCTCGCTAAGTTTAGCACTGGCTAAGATAGCTACTGATAGGTAACATGGCTGAGTAGCCAGAGAGCTAACATCGGCTACCACAGGCAGAAACAGGAGTTTATTACTTCTAAACCCCTACTTCTGGTCACTTAACTTCTGTCTTTTCTCTTTCTATCACTATGTCTCTGTAGTTTCTCAAAGGCAACTCATCTCTCTCTCTCTGGTGGAGGAGATGCTCAGAATAGCTACTAGTAGTTAACCCTTTAGTTTCCACCTACAGTTATCTGGGTTACACCTGGTCAGTCAGTGCCTGTCGCTTTTTAATCTCTTCTGTCCATAAGAGAGCCATATCATTTAACTGAATGGTGAGAATCATCATCTCGGTTCTAATTAAAAAAATTGCAATACTTGTTTTTTCGAACATTTATTGAGACGTTGTCCCAATAACAGTTTAAAAAACTTTGATTTCTACTATGATAATTGGTTCAGCAAATCAAGATCAAGACCCACTGTTTGTTTTCAGCCAACCTAAAGAGGAAGAGGGGGAAGAGGAAACGCAAATTGGTTGTGGATCAAACTAAGGAGCTGACAGATGTGTTCATCAAACAGCAGCTCTCCAACTGGTCGGATCTGGTCGCTCCCATGGACATGGCCCCACCGACCCTCCAGCTCATGCTGTGGAAGGAGAAAGGAGGTGCAGACAAACTCAGTTCGCAGCCGTGTTCTTCTGTCATAGCTCCACAGATAAAGGAGGTAAAAGATATTCATCTGTTTTCCATAAAAAAAACTATTACTCTAACAAAAGTGCACATTAAAGTAAAATGACTGCTGCTAATGAATTCGGTTTTGTCTCAACAGCTCTTTGCTAAGAGTGTTTTCCATGTGAAGCATTACGGTGTGTGCATCGAGGTAGAAACGATGCGTCAGGAAACGGAAGGTAAGAAAAAACAAAGAACAATCATTTCTATGAACTATAATTTATAAACTAATTATTACTGGGACACAGGCTTCTGTTCAGCAGTCCAAATAAATAAGCACTAACGGTCCTCTTTTATGTAACTGAGAGGCTGATACAGACTGTCAGTTTTCAGACCATAACTTCTCACCAGTTGGTCCTTCTTCTTTCGGCTGGTCCCTTTAGGGGTCTGGCAGATTATCTGTTTCCATCTTCCCCTGTCCTCTTCACCTTCCTCGGTCACATCAACCAACTGCATGTCCTCTCCAACCACATCCAGAAACCCTCTCTTTGGTCTTCTCCTTCTACCAGTAGATCCACTATCCCTCCTCTTCACCGGTCAGAACCATCTCAATCTGTCCTCTCTGACTTTGTCTCCTTGACGTCTGACCTGGACTGTCCCTCTGATGTCTCCTTTCTAATCCTGTCCTTCCTCCTCACTCCCAGAGAACATCTGAACATCTTCAGCTCTGCCTCCTGTCTTCTGGTCAGACCCACCGTCTCTAAACCATCCAGCAGAGCTGCTCTCACCTCCATCTTGGAAACCTTTCCCTTCACTCCTGTAATTCCTCATCCATTTGTCCAGTGTAGTCCAAATGTAGGGCATATTAATCGAATCAAAGAGATCTTTTGTGTGTAAATAATATTTTACTGTAATAATTCCTGTTGCAACTCTGAAGGGAGAGATTTTTTTATGAATAATTCATATGAATATGACATAATATCCTAGCTTTTGGTTCGATTTATTCCAAATTTACCTCGTGTACCGCCTCAAGGAAATCTAAATTGCATTTGTCATAAATTACTGTCATTCATATTTCACTCACTAGAGGGTTTGTTCTGCCAAAAAAAAAAGTGTTAGTTTTCAACTATATGGCCACTTATGTCCACATTAGTTCATATGAATCTACACAAAGAGATCAATCTGGTTCTGTTATTATTTCACATAATAATTCATATTATAGTCACTAGGAAGAGCTTTTTTTGGAAAACAGTTTCTCGTCCCTAACTTCCCACCCATCAGTTCAATTCTGTCTAAATTTAGCTCCTATGAGTTCATACAAGGAAATCTGTCATGTTTTATTACTGAACTAAAAAAAAACCGAGTTGACTGTATTTATCTTCATTCTTTAGTCACTATGGGATCCGATCTGTTTGAGATTATTAATGAGTCACATTTCATTTGAGGAGTTCAATCAACGCATGTACAACACAGGGGATTGGGGTCTTTCGGGCATATACCCTTGCTCTCGGTATTGACGTGGTTGACCTGTGACAAACTGGCCAAACCGTCATGCATTGGTCTGGTGCTGTCATTAGTTCTGTATTTCCTGTGACACCATTACTGTTTTAGTTAACCACGAGACGGCATCAACATGAGATGTTTATAATTATTATCTCTCCTCTAGGCCAGAGGGACATAAAAACACTCACCTCCAGCAGCATCAGTATCGTAGATTCATCAACAGATCTGGAACACTCAGGCAACATTGAGCCTCTGGTGTTTGATCACATGAACAACAATCACAAGAATTCTTCTCTGCTCACACAAGTAAGTATCAGCATGAGAGTGTGGGTATGATGCTGTGCCGTTTGAAAATTAAAAAGATTTGTTTGTCATGAAGCTCTGTTCATCTTATCTGTCTGTGATGAATGTTAGGATGGAAACAGGTTTGAGGTCACTCATCCAGAACTTCCATCAGAAGACTCCATGTTTGTGCATCCATCCATCATAGAGAAGGAGACTCTTTCGAATTCCCTTCACACTCAGGTACTTGTAAGCGCGCACACACACACACACACATGGTTACAAACAGAAATAGTGCAGGGAGTTACACTCCACTGGACTCCATATTTCATTTGCTTTATTGTTGGATTGAAAGGGAGCTAATAATTCATGCTTATCTGCAAATTCAGTACAATAGAAGAGACACAATCTGTCAGTGTTTGACAGATGGTCGGCGTTAATTTCCCATGATGCCTTGGAGTTGTGCCCAGTATGATCGAATGAAATGCTTTAACTTGCAGTCTATGCTGGACAGCCAGGACTTTGAAGAAAAGAACATAAGCCTACGAGCACAAAAGCTTCTGGACTCGCTAAAGGTAAGGAACTAAAAATAAGTGCTCAGCTATTGGAATCAGAGAAACCACATCTTCAAGCACCTTCTACATGAGGATGACCCTGTTCACTTCTCACCTTCAAATGCAAAGTGAGCCAATAAAAAGTAAGGTAGGGGTGAGCTTCAAGGAGGTGCTGAAAGGGAATATGGCATGAAAGTCCCAAAGTGCTTCATAAGCTCAGACGAAATGTATTGAAAACAATTCAGGACAAAAAAATCAAGCAATTAAGATTAAAATAAAGAAATGATACAGAGACCCCTAAACAAGGTTCCCCCGATATTGAGAAAAAATCTGCAAATGGGATGACATGGGCCATAAATATATACACATAAATGAAATTGATAAAAGGCTTTCGTCAAAAGATATGTTTTCAGAATTGATTTTAAAAGAAGTCAGTGATTTTGCTAGTCTCAGATCCTCAGGCAGGAAGTTCCAGAACTGAAGGGTCCTGACCGACAGAGCTGTCTCCATTAGTCCTGAGTCGAGACTCAAGAACAGCCAGCAGGGACTGAACCATGACTTGTTTTAAAAGTGGTCAGTAAAATCTAAAAGTGACTGGTAACGAGTCAGGAGAGGCTAAAACTGGGCTGGAGGGATCCTGTCCTCAGTGTTGGCCAAAAGGCTAACAGCTGCGTTTTCAACCATCTGGAGGAATGAGATTGCTTTTTGGCTCAAACCAGAATACAGAGATATATATATATATAAAGAATATTAAAGCATGAATGACCACTTCAAGACCAAGCTGAGAGAGGAATGATCTGACCTTTGAGATGTTTCTTAGATATTAAAAACATGACTCTACAACATTTTTAATGTGCTTTTCAAATGCTGTCCGTCTGTCAAATATCACTCCCTGGTTTCTGGACGCAGGTTTGATTTTTGGAGACAGGGATCATAGTGTGGCGTGTACGGTGCTCACACTGCAAGGTCAGATCTCGCACAACTGCAGTGCTCACATTTAAAAGCTCTGAGGCAGAAAGAAATGTGTTTGTTAGCAACATGCTAACAAGAAAGAAATGAGTTGTCTAGATCATTTTTGCCATCCTGTGTGCCCAAACATGTAATAAGAGAGATAAGAAAAATAAGAGAGAGAGAGAGCGGCGCCGGCGTTTATGCAAAGTAGGTGACTAGGACGACGTCGACAGTATGGCTGGTCCATTTTGCTCAGAGATTGTTTTTACTGTGTAGAATGTTCACTCGATAACTAGCACCTACTTGTTTTTTATTAAACATGGTACATTGTTGCAATGGTAACTCAAACGCACAGAAGTCACTTCACACGGGCACCGTGAGAAAAGAAGGCGCTGACGTCATCCGATCCAAGTCGTGACCCTGCTTCAACTGTGTGAACGCCTGAGTCGGACCACCAAAATTTCTAACATATCAGATTACCATGAGATCGGCGGTCTTCTGGGAGCTGCCGGTCGGCCTTTGTGCTCCCACATTCCTTAAACGACAGACGGCGCCAGACGAGCCCAACAGCCAGCAGATGATCAGCCTCAAGCGGGACTGTAAACGTACGGTGTACACCTGGGGGCCACTTAAGATTATTCATTATTTGTAGGCAGTTGAGGTTCATCCAATCTTTTACTTCAGATGAACAAGATCAAAATTGTTCTTCACTGGTTTTTAAAGGACTATACTGTATATATGAGTGTCACCTGCATAACCGTGTGGAAGCATGTATATGTGGAACAGTAATGGCCCATGGATGGAGCCTTGGGGGTCACCACATGTCAAAGAGGCCACGGAAGGTGAAGCATTACCTACTGAGACAGCGCAGTTACTTAAATCGGATTGGACCCAGTTCGGTTCAGTGTCCCTAAAACCAGTCCACTTTAAGAAACGGTTCCATTCAGTGGAGGGATCCACTGTATTTATTCAATTTATATATTCATGACAAAGGCAGCATGTTTGCTCTAGTAAATCCTGAATGAGGTAAAACTGAGATACAGTAAAGGTGAGAAGTTCGGGGTAGGCTGAGGGATGATGCTGGAAAGTTTCCCTCTTGTTTGTGTTTGTCAGAGAAACAGTGACGCCACCTTCAGCCTGGAGGCTCTCTGTGAAGGACGCACTCGTATCCAGGCCGCCGCCACTTTCTTGTGTCTCCTGGTCCTGAAAAAAGAAAAAGCCCTTCATCTGCACCAGAGCGCCCCCTACAGGGACATCATCGCCACACCTGGACCCAAGTACTATGCTCACTGAAACGCAAACCTGCGTCATAACATTATAACCACGGTTCATAATGTTTCTGTTAATCCTCCAGTTTCCAGGTTATTTAAAAATACGTCTATGCTAAATGTGTAAAACTTGGGATTCTTTGATGTGTCCTACATATCCATGTTTTTATTTGTCTGTATGTCCAGCTCAAAACTTGTACATTAGTCCAAGACTCTCCATCAGACTGACGTCCAGAGCAGACGGGGACGGTTGAAATGATCTACAAGAAAAAGACCCTTTGAATAATTTCATGACTTAAGATCAGCAGCTTCTGATAGGCTGCAGTTTTAACTCTAAATGCAGAGTTTTAATTAGCATCAACTGTATATAAGATGATTTGAATTCATATTTCACTGTAAGTAAGACTCTTTGTTTCATATAATATAATTAACTACCTGTATGAAGCACAGATAGAGTTAGAGTTTATACAGCCCTTTTATATTGAATTAGAATCCGTCATTCCTGTTTGGATATTCTATATTTGTATTTTTCCTACAGCTTAGTTTCACTTCTGTGCTGCACTGAGATGCATCATTGGCAACCAAAGTAGGTGACTGGTCTTCAAAGTATTAATAACTTAAATTAAGTTGAGACTACCTTCGGTTTGTCAGAACTGAAGGAAGACTAGAAGGCGTCAGGATGACTGACAACCTGGATTTGTGCTTGTTCTCGGAGTTCACTGTGAGGTTAAACGTTTAACCAGCTTTATGTGTGTTTGTCTGGAAATGTAAATATGTTAAAATGTCAATATTTAAATAAATAAATGTAGCCCATGTTTGTATAGGTGGAAAGACGCCCATACTGGTGTCATGTGTTCCTGTTTTTTCTAAACAGTTAGTAGGAAAGCAGATGCATTCTGGACTAGCTGCAGACGGCGGAGGGTTGACTGTTCCACATCAGTGTACAGGAAGTTACTGTTTTCTCGCCTCGAGGTGATGGAGGCACGAGTGACTCTCCAAATCTTTGGCAAAGAGATGGACCTTACCCTCGGGTAGAAACTTCAGCTGGAAGAAGCAGGCTGGCTTATCAACTTTGAATAAGCTGTTAAAGAAAACACCAAGATTCTTAAAAGGTTGTTTGTAGGGCGCTGACACCGAGAGGACCTTCGTCGTCAAGAGTCGGCGTTACAAGTTCAACACCATCCCAGATTTTACATCATCTAAACAATCCCACAATGAACCCAACCACCTGTGGGGTACGAACCTGTGTAATTCCCAATCCTGGATAAATGGGGAGGGTTGTGTCAGGAAGGGCATCCGGCGTAAAACGTGCCAAGTCAATATGTGGAACGATACGCTCCGCTGTGGCGACCCCTAAAGGGAAGAGCCGAAAGAAGAAGGAACAATCCCACAAGGCCTGCTGGGAATCTTTGCTGTTTGTTTTTATTGGCAGATATATTTTAATAATTTAGAAAGCAGAGAAAAGGGAATAAACTTGTTTTTTCACAATGGACCCAAAGGGCAGAATGTAGAATGACGATAGCAGGTGGGCCAAAAATGGACCCCTGAGGGACCCCAAGGGTTAATACTACAGTGGAAGATTATTCATTTATGTGAACAGAGAGAGAGAGAGACTCCTATCAGGCAGGACCAGAACCTCTGGAGGCAGTACCTCAGACACATAAGACTCAAGGTGTGATAGAATATTATAATCCAGTACAAAGGCAGCAGTTCAGTCTAAACGCAGCAGAAGGGCAGAGTTTCCTGAGTCAACAGTTACAAGAAGACTATATAAGTTTTGGTACTGCAGTGTCGTTTTAAACTAAACTGAAACTTCATAAATGTTAGTATAAAACAGATATGTTGTCAGTAACTGCCACCAGTGGGAAATTAATGGATCAGATGTTTTTTCTCGCCTTGGTTCCACCTAAAACCAGGAGGGATCCTGCATGGAGCCCATTTGAACAGCGGGTATTGGGTCATTCTGGAAGTTGTGGACAATCCCATACCAGAACAAACTTTTAGCCAATCTCGTGCCCACGGGGTCTGCAGGTGGTGACCCACCTCTCACCAGTCAGATAAAACCATCCCAGCCCTTTAAATCGGCACTAATGCGCATCCCGATGATCCCCTCCTGTCGCTTTAAGAGGCTCCGGTGCATCAGACGCAGTTGCCTCATTTCATCTCCGGGCTTCATGGCTGCAGGATGGGAACCGATCAGCATCCTCCTGTCGCCACCAGCACCGGGACTGTCCAGCGACCGTCACGGCACCGGGAGCACGACCTGCACCTGATGGTAGAGTTTCACAAACCAGGTTTTGGTGAGCTTACGTAGGACAGAATGTCTCCATCAGAGATGCGTTCAAGGCCCTGCTCGAATGTTGCGTGTCCTGTTTAGGCAAATCTCTGTGGTCAGCTGGCTCATCGAACCCGTGATGAGACTTTTTGTGAATGTGTATGTGGTGGATGGAGGTTCTGGAGGCGCAGACCTGCTCGTCTGTCTAATGCCGCTATTAGAAGATGTGAAGCTTTTTATTCTAAGACGCAGCATCCTCTTAAAACATCCAGCTGTCCTGTGTTTGTGCCTAAAGTAGAGTTTCCTCCACCTGCTGGGAGATGTTCGCCTCAACACTAAACACTGACGCGCACACTTACGTAAGTTCATTGCGTCTTTCTCACCAGTAACGCAGTTACCACTTGTTGCGCAGACAGAAGATGAGAGGGAGGTGAGAAACACGGACGCATTGTCCCAGAATTCTAATGTAGGACAGAATGAATTCACGAGTCTGATCCTTTCAGACTGGGTTTTACTGTCAGTAGAGGTTCGGTCCACATTTTAGAACCGCAGGTTCTCCAGAGCTGCAGGGAACTGGGGACTTTAAGGAGATGAAAACGTTTTCTCTCATGTTTAATACTGGATTTAGATATATTCTAAATATATATAACAACGTGGTATGTAACTGTGTTTTATGTGAGTCATAAAGACAGACCACTGTCTTATTTTAATGTGTGTCCTGCATGAAAATATCTGCCAGAATTTTGTTCTGTATTCATTTCATCTCTTAAACGACACCAAAAAAGTGATGTGACCATGAATGTACCGGGAACAGAAAAATTGAACTGCCAAAAAAATCGCATTTGAATATTATTCCCTCATAGACCTCAGTGTGAGGAAGAACAGGATTGATTCTGGGAAACGTTAGCTGCATATTTCCGCCATTAGGGGTAGTTTTATCTCTAAAGATTTTGGGGCCATAATTTCTCATCTGTTTGTCCGATTTGTCGTGGCTTTATATCTTGTATTTTATCTTTTAATATTTTATTCACTGGAGGAGCTTGTTGATGAAAAGCATTTTTTTGGAGATGACTCCACATTTACCTTGAAGAGTTTGATCCGGGGGGGATTACTTGTACAAAGCAGGGGATTGGGTCCTCTTTTTTCGGGGGGGGGGTACCCTTGCTGTCAAGGACGACAGTGAAGGCCAGGTTTGATTATTATTCCACTTATCAGCACAGGGAGCCTAAATCATACAAAACATGCATCCTTTACCAAATTAACATTTCTACTGGAAACCAGCCAACAAATGTCAGATTTGTGTTTTGAACGTTGATGTTTGTGTGCAGATGTTTGTGTGCAGCTCTGCAGATGTGAAGATTCATCTCAGGGAGAAGCAGCTGCACTGACTGTGAACTCACTGTCCTCTTTGTCTCACCACAGGGAGGAGGTTCTGTCTCCTGCTGGACCACATTATTCTTTAATGTTAGAGTTAAGGTCAGACGGGACAAAGCAACCAGCGGGCCACATTTCTGAAGAAACAAACACAATTTGATTCTAATAATAATTAAAAGAAGAAGAAAGAAACTAGAAAAAGCACTCAGAGAACGCAAACCTCCGCCAAGGCACAACGTTACGCTAAGTTTACGAAAAATTCATGCAGATTCCTCCATTAATGTCTGAATTATTGCCAGCTTCTAAATCTACTGACAACTCCAACAGACTCTCTGAGTATTTCTTAGACACTCTTTAGCCCCTCATCTCTTTTGCCTCCACTTCAAAGTCTCTGTTCAGCCCACTGAGCCCCCAGCTCCATCCCCAAAGAAACATCGAGGGAATGCAAGGAAATCTTGAACTCCATCCCCAAGGAAACATGAAGGGAACAAATGTAGCCATAGCCACCTGTGTTGTCACTACTACAAACTGCTTATTGTTTTATTTTACTTTAAATGCTGTGAAACGTTACGTCACCAAAATTGTATCACCTTTACGATATTCCAAAATCTACCTCTGGGTAGAATTTATGCAACTCCATCCTATAGTTTTTCCGTAACTCTGCTCACAAACAAACAAACAAACAGACCACAAACAGCTTTAAAAGTGAATAGAATATTTTAAAATCTATCCTGAATCCTGAATCCAGTGATGTGATAATGTCTCTAAGTTCTGGCTAAAATCCTGGCAGCTGTGTTCTAAAAGGTCCAGAAGCCGGAATCCATCAGTGGATTTTTGCGTCAGGATATCTCTGGATTCATTTTTCCTTCATTGTTTTGTGATATTTATTTGCTGTTTTTCTCTCTTATGTGTTTATGTCACGTCACAGTCCCGCTGTGATTACTCGTAGCGACCATCGTCGAGATCGCAGGCTGGAGGACCCTCGCTCATCAATGTCTCTCACTCCGAGCCGGAAGTCCTCTTCAGGTCAGCACAGGTACTGCTCGTCTCCGTTTCTCACATCCAGGTTTCACAATGATGTTCTGTTCTGACATCAGTGTAATGTTGATGCACTGATTCAAGGTGCTCAGTGGGACCTGCTGGTGGTGGTGGCCGATGCTCCCACAGTGACACCTCCAGTACCTACACCTACCCGGCTCGGGTCAGAGTAGCAGAGGGCAGCCTCACGGCCCGGACTTATCCCAACACACCCAGGTAGGATGTTTCCCCTGAGAGGTTATGAAAAACGTATAATCTCCTCCTCCTACAACCCTCTGCTCGTCTCCTCCACCTACAACCCTCTGCTCCTCTCCTCCACCTACAACCCTCTGCTCCTCTCCTCCACCTACAACCCTCTGCTCCTCTCCTCCACCTACAACCCTCTGCTCCTCTCCTCCACCTACAACCCCCTGCTCCTCTCCTCCACTCCCGCTTCCTGCGTCTAAGTCAGGATTTACGCTGGTAGAAACACTTTTAAGTGAGCTTTCCATTTCTGTGGGCTGACTCAGGCGTCAGACGAAGCAGACCACCTGCAGCGACAACCATGGGATCAGACCTCCAACTCCGGACCAGTACCTCACGCCTCTGCAGCAGAAGGAGGTGTGTATACGACATCTACGAGCCAGACTGAGGGACAACGTGGAGCGACTGCAGCACAGGTGGGTCTTCACCACCTTCATCTTTGATGTTCAGCTACTTTGTTCCATTGTCAAGAATCATCTTCCATTCAGCTTTTTCAGTTTACAGTAATCATACTGAATAATAATAGTTTCACAGTTCAACGCAACAGATTTAAGAAGTGTTTTCTCCCCACATATAACACAAAAATGTTACTTGAATGCTGCAGTGATTCAGCTCCCTGAATAATCCCTGAATAATAATAGAGCACAGATTTCCAATGGCACTTTTAAAAGTGTCACTTAACAATAAGACAACTTTATAAAGGTTATAAATCAGGTTCTTAACACTTTATAAGTCGTTTATAAACGGCATGTATCATCGACTGTGGGCCAACAGGCTAGAACCGCCTCTGAACACACTCATCAGTGTGGGTCACTATTTGGCAATATGAAGTCAGCAGTTCAGATAAGTGCGCTCACTATTTGGCAAGAGTCAGGTTTCTGACACCCTTCATATCTAATGAGTTACAGCAGCTGATTTGTAAAGTGTTTACGGTTTAATTAGTAAACTACTTACAAACCGTTTATGAATCCTTGATGAGGGGAGTCATATTCTAAAGTGGTACCCTATTAAAATATAATATAATATAAATATTAACAAAGTAACATGAAACATGGGTATAATCGGGAAAAAGATGTTCGTGCCCCTGCGTTGTACCATCAATCCCCCTGATTGAACTCCTCAGATTAAATGTGACTCATTAATAATCTCAAACAGTCCATAGTGACTCAACCTAACTATTTCTATGGAGTCAGCAGTCTGTTCTAGGATCAGATCCCACAGTGACTCAATGATGAAGATAAATACGGTTAACTAGTTTTTATGAGATCAGGAATAAAAGTAGACGGGTTTCTTTGTGTCTATTCATAGGAGCTAAATTTAGACACAACTGGACGTTACAGACGAGAAACTTCCCCCAGTGGTGAAAAAATACAAATGACCAAAAGCAATCCAGTTCTTCCTCGAGGTCTACGTGGGTCTGAAATCTGAAAATGATCCATCAAATATTTTATGAGTTTATGCAAACAATCTGTTGCGGCGCTTAGGACGATTCCATATTATCAATAACTTTTCAGAAATATAATAATCAAAAACATTTTGATATCAATCCTCTACGGAGCTGGAAGCCAAAGTAAGGACGCCATGATGGGGAATATTTGGTCCTGCCCGCTGTTATGCTTAGAGTGTCTGTGAAAAGACAAAGTAAATCTTCCATCCTCTGATCTTCTTTATTCTGCCAGGGACTGTGAGCTCGATGGTCTGAGGGCCCAGTTGTACCGGATGCAGGAGGACTGGATAGAAGAGGAATGTCACCGTGTGGAGGCCCAGTTAGCCCTCAAAGAGGCTCACAAGGAAATCCAGCACCTGCAGGAGGTGGTTGAATCAGTGAGGTCCAACCTGAGCGTCCCTGAACCAGACCCCCAAGTCAACAAGCCATACTTAGGGTTGCAGGAAGCTCAGCCGGTGGTCCGGTCCCGCTCCTGTGGCTGTTCCCCCGCCAGCACCTTGAGCCGGAGCGCCGCCTACGACCGACTGAGCAGTGAGGCTCTGCAGTTGGAGCGCAGCGCTAACGCGCCAGAGTCCAGCAGAACATCCCGCCCAGCAGGACAAACCCACCTGCTGCTGGAGGCGGCCCTACTGTCGGAGCAGCTGCCGCCGCGGGGCTTCATCAATGGCGGCGCAGCGGTGCCGCACTCCTCCACCTATGAACGGCTGTGCAGCGGGGGGGCGGTGTTGCCGATCTCGCACTCCTGCCAGACTCTCGGTGGCACCTGCCAGTGCAGCGGCCCCACCTACGTCCCTCACCACCACCTGTTCCTGCACTTACCTCAGGAGGAGGCTCCGGCAACGCTGGCAGCTGCAGCATTCCCCGCCTCCGACCCAATCCCCACTCCCTCTGCTGCGGCGGAGACGAAGGCAGAGGTGCGCTCTCAGGCCTGTAGTCCCACAATGACCTGGCTGTGTGAGGAAAACTACACCCATGATCTGAACGTCATTTCTTCAGCCGCAGCAGAAATCAGCCCCTCAGAATCACGTCCAACATCCTCAGCGCCGCTGTCCCATCCAGAACTTTCATACAGTTTAGCACCTCCACCCACTGAAAGAGCAGTGGACGTTATAAAGACAGAGCCCTACACCTGCCAGCCCCACCCTACAGCTAACCCTCTGCTGAGGCAGGAAGACGTGGTTCTGGTGATAGAAGAGGACGGTCCGGAGGAACCCGACAGCACAAATGACGATGGACACTCCCCTCAGGTCTGCCACTGGAGCCGCTACTTCCTGGTGGATCTGCTGGCTCTGGCGATGCCAGTGGTCCCGACTATGGCGTGGCTGTGTCGAGGGGCACCGCGGGAAGTAATGCCGGTCTATCATATCGGGTCTCTGCTCAGAGGTTGCTGTGCCGTGGCGCTCCACTCACTGCGACGGCGAGGCGCAGGCATGAGGCACCGACCCGCTGGAATGAATTCAACAACAGGAAACTGAGACTTCATGATCAGTTGACATAAGGACTCTACAGCGCCCCCTACAGTAACTGTCACCCTTTATTTAAATTAGTCAAATGAGATGCAAAAAATGTCTGTGATGTCTTTACCTATGATCTATAATTCAAATGATTCACAGAAATCTAACATTTAACTTGAATAACTTCAGATGAAGAAAAAAAAATTACATTCTCTTCCTACTCTAAAGCTTCAGGTTCTGACGACAGCAGAGGCTTTTTT
The DNA here is from genome assembly GCA_009660295.1 of Lophius piscatorius. Lineage (NCBI taxonomy): Eukaryota > Metazoa > Chordata > Actinopteri > Lophiiformes > Lophiidae > Lophius > Lophius piscatorius. The sequence continues at coordinate 292 of VRLP01007781.1, read as the reverse complement.
CTTGCTACCCTCCCAAACAGCTGGTGTTGGTGTCGGCGCCATCTGATGGTGGTTAGGGAGACCTTCTGACCCCAAGATTCAACTGACCTCTGACCTCTCTAGCTGGAGTCCTTAGAGAGTCTTAAGCCAGTCCAACCTTCCTCCTCACAGTGTGTGGGGTCAGTTTGCAGAAACGTCCTCTTCCAGGCTGATGTCTAACATCTCCAGTCTCTTTAAACTTCTTCATTATTGATCTAACTGTTCAAACTGACATTTTGAACTGCTGAGAGATGTTCTTGTCTCCATTGTCAGA
>VRLP01007780.1:0-19974 GCA_009660295.1 Lophius piscatorius | reverse complement strand
AATTTGTGATGAAGAGTCAACAATTTGTGATGAAAGTCAATCATTCCTGATGAAAAGTCCATAATTTGTGATGAAGAGTCAACAATTTGTGATGAAGAGTCAATCATTTCTTGATAAAAAGTTGCTATTTTGAGATTAAAAGTTAATACGTCAGGATGAAGAGTCATCCTTTCTAGATAATAATCTAATATTCAGACCTGTAAAGTCAGTATTTTGAGGTAAAAGTACGTAAAAGTTACTTGATGAGATGAACAGACACTATTTTGAGAAGATTTGGTTGATGAAAAAGTCACAGTTTTGAGATGAAAAGTCAATAATTTGGGATAAAAGTCAATATTTCTGGATAAAATTTTTTTTATTGCAAATTGCATTTTGCAATTTAAAGTCGATGTTTCAAGATTACTAGTTTATATTTCTAAATGAAAAGTTATTATTTCCACATGGAACGTCACTGTGTCAAGAGGAAAAGTTGACCTCTGACCCCTGTCCACTGCTGAACGCTCAGACAATGGACACGTCAGCATCAGAACCGGATCATGAAGCGAGAAGAAAGAAGGAGATCCGGCCTGATGGATCGGGCTTTCTTTTCCAAGGCAAGAAATGGTAACAGGATGCATTATGGGAAGAAGACAAGCCAGGGGAGGCAGTGTGATGGTTTGGTCCAGGTTCTGCTGAGAAACCTCGGGTCCTACCGTTCCTGTTTATGTTCCTCTGACACGTAGCTCCTACCTAAACACTGCTGCAGACCAGGACCCAGACCTTCACGGGGTCAGAGCGGTTCTGGTGGTTAAAGTGGGACCCAGAATATTGGGCTGGTGGCGGTTTCTGGTTTGAGTGCAGAGGAGCTCATAAACGATGGAGTCTAAGTGGAGGGAGACGGTGACGGACCACAGGAACACCGCCGCAGACCCAAATGACCCGGGCCATAAAAAAAAAAAACTCCAGTCAGGGAAGAAAAGCTGCCTGTTAAGCTGTGGGGGAAGTTCTGCAGAACCCACGTCCTCAGGCCTCAGGAAAGTTCCGCTGAAATAAAAGCTGAAAGAGTTGGAAGTTGTCGGGTTTTTTTTTTTGCAGGTTCTGATCTTCTCAGGTCTCATGACTTTCTCCCGCCGTCGGGTTTACTGGAAAAGAAAAAAATATATATAATAATTCTGCAAGTTAGAACCGAGCCGAGGCGGGCGGGTGGAGGAAGTGATGTCATCAGCCGCTCTGTCTCCTGGCAACAGGAGGGAGTGAAGGAGAGTCAGTGAGACACTGATGTGTCAGAAACCACAATCATCTCAATCATCTCAATCATCTCATTCATCACTTTATCTCTTTATTTCGCTGGAACAAAGTCCTGCTCTTAGGATTTATCACCGATATATTTATAACCGGGTCTCCTGATTTATTTATTTTTACCGCCGGCCGGTTTTAGCTCCTCTGGTCCGAAGATAAAACCCAGACCTCAGATCTCTGTGGCTCTCAGGTGGATCTGGGTCAAGACTGGTTCTGGTTGTGGCAGCTGTTAGCGTAGCCTCTGTGAGCTGGTGGTTCTGGTTGAGAGTCTGGAAGAGGCATGGACGTCTCTCTCTCTCTCCCTCTCTCCCTCTCTCCCTCTCTCTCTCTCCCTCTCTCTCTCCCTCTCTCTCTCCCTCTCTCTCTCTCTCTCCAAACCAAAGCCAGTTGAGGCCGAGCTCCCCTCACCCTGACTCGGGATCTGCTGGAGGTTTCTGCCAGTTACAGGGCAGGATGTTGTTTGATGTTTCCTCCCCACTGTCTCCGTGACGATGCTCTTGATGAATCGTTGGGTCTCTGTAGAACCAAGAGTCGGTCTGGACCTTCTCTTCCTTCAAAGTGGCCTCAGATAACATTTATTGTGATTTGGCGCCAAATAAATAACACCGGTTTAATTTGATTAGAACTTCACGAAGACCGATCCAGAGTCTTCCTCCTATCCACGGTCGGGTTGAAGCAGAAGGGTATCCAGATGTTCTTCAGCCCACTAACACTTCCAGGCTCCTCCCACTGGATCCCGAGGCGTTCCCAGTCCAGATGAGGAATGTAATCCCTCCAGGGATCTGGCTCTACTTGGGGTCTCCTCCTAGTTGGAAGAAGATCCCGACCAGATGTTGAATGACATCAAACATCTTCGTCTCCTCCAGAGATTTATCAGGCAAGTTGATCCGGTCTTCAACCCGTGGGAAGTCTGACAGGTCACACGGCCATCTGAGAAGATGTAACATCTCCACGGCAACGACTATCTGCTCTTCTGTCCTGAACACTTTAGCTCCACCTACTAGAGTTGGAGGAGGTCATGTGACCAACAGTGCTTTAAAGCTCACGAGAAGTCCTGGAAAGTGGCCATCTTGAATTCCTCCAACGATCAAAAAGGTCGTCCAAGATCCCCTCAGATCTCTGTGGACATCTAAAAGTCTTCTGGAGGTTTTTGGATCCTGCACCTTCTAAAGGTCTTAAAACGGACATGAGCAGATCAGGAAAATCAGAAAACAGGTTTCCAGACTGAAGGAGCGTCTGGACTCTGGTGGTGGTGGCGGTGGTGGTGGATTTGGTGGTGGTAGTGGTGGTGGTGGTGGTAGTGGTGGTGGTGGATTTGGTGGTGGATTTGGTGGTGGTGGTGGATTTGGTGGTGGTGGTCAGGGAGGGAGCTGAATTCCTGAGAACTCGGGGGATCTGACGTGGAGAAGGTCAGGTGTTCCAGGGTGGAGGCGGTGAATCACATTTAAACAGAAACACAGAAACAAAAATGTACAAATGGGAGATAAATTTAAAAAACCCCAGCTGATATAAAAAAATGACTCATCGATGTCACGGGTGGAGGAGGAGTCACCTGAATCAATCCAAACATCGGCAGCCAGATGTTCCTGCGTCCAAGTGTTTGAGGATGGCGTTGAAAGTCTCCCGTGAGAACGGCTGTCTGAGAGTCCGGTCATTCTAACCGGTTCCAGGCGGAGGGAGGAGAAACCTTAAATGACCTTCTACCAAACTCTCGAAGTCCCGAGAGTCAAAACCAGAACTTCCTGTGAGTGTTAGACTCTTCACAGTCAGGAGACACAGTCGACGTATGGAAGGGTTGATTTGACTTAGTTACTCGGATTAGTTCCGACTTCATTTCTCAAGTTTGATTCAATTTAGAGACTCGGTTTAATTCCAACTTAATTTATTAAGCTTCGTTCAACTTAGTTATTAGGATTAGTTCCGACTTAATTTCTCAATGTTGGTTCAATATATATTCTCGGATTAGCCCAAACTTAATTTATTAAGGTTGGTTCAATTTAGTTACTTGGATTAGTTCCGACTTAATTTATAAAGGTCGGTTCCACTTAGCCGATCGGATTAGTTAAAACTGAATTTGTCAAAGTTGGTTCAACTGAATGACTTCAGGCTCAACTTTAATCATTAATACAGTTTTCCGAACTATTTTTCGACGTACGAAAGAACCCAACTAAATGGATTTAATCTAACCTAAATAAATAACGTCGGTCCGACAGAAGCGCTTAGTTCTGGAAGAACCCGTTCAATCATGTGGAAAGACTTTCCCCGATTTAGTTCAATCAGTCCAAAGAAAACAATTTGATTGAATCAAACGGAACAAAAGTCCATCGGATCAGAAAAAAAATCACATGGGAGATAAAAAAAAGAAAGAAAAGAAAATACTGACTTAATAAATCCTGACACAGGCAGGAGACACTGAGACACAGGTGACTTCTATCAGGGTAACGAGACGCAGGTGAAGCCGGTGGAGCATCAGAGGAGGAGGAAGGTGGGAACATGGAGATGAGAAGAAGTGGCAGTGAGGGATGAGGGAAACTCTGAATTTGTTAAACCCAAGATGAGGGAAACTCTGAATTTGTTGAACCCAAGATGAGGGAAACTCTGAATTTGTTAACCCAGAGATGAGGTAAACTCTGAATTTGTTAACCCTATGATGAGAAAACCTCTGAATTTGTTAAACCAGAGATGAGGGAAACTCTGAATTTGTTAAACCTGAGATGAGGGAAACGTTGGGTTTGTTAAACCTGAGATGAGGGAAACTCTGAATTTGTTAAACCTGAGATGAGGGAAACTCAGAGTCTTTCATTTGAGAGTGCGAGCTAAGTTCAACTCTTCGTCAGTTACCATTGTGACTTACTCTGTGAACCTAACCCGCTCGCCCGCTGAACAAAGCCTGAGTTTGTCCCTGACTCCTCCTCCTCCTCCTCCTGAGATGAAGAAGAGCTGTCAGACGTGACGTGTCCGTCTGTCGTCTGTCATGTCGATAGATTGACGTCAGAAGAGACTCAGATCAGATGTTGGAGATTCCATCACTTATCTCACTAACATTATCCAGCTATCTCCTCGTCTGACGCGTCTGAGCATAGTCTTCGTCAAAGAGGGCCTTCCTCGACGACGTTGAAAAATATTTGGAACTAAACTTACTGGAAAATCGACTTAAATGATATTTATTTATTTATTTTTTTTAATATGATTTAAGACTAAAATGAGAAATAATCATCCTCGCTGTAATGCATATATCCGCCACTAGGGGGACTTTAAAGTTTTCGGCCCATAGTTTCGTAACCTTTGGTCCGATTCAGTCCAAATTTGTTGCTGACGAATCGACTCCAGGAGATATATCTTGTTTTTTTCATCATATTTTACTTGAATCGATAATATTTTACTCACTAGGGGGAGCTTTTTGTTTTTCCAGACTCAACTTTATGAATAATTTGAGGAGTTCAATTTGCTTGTACAACGCAAGGGCATAGGGGGCTTTTTTGGGATGCACTCCTGCTGCCGGGGGTCGACAACGTAGGTCTAGTTCTACTTTATTTTTAATTACTGCCCATAAATGAAAATAGAATGCGGAATATCAGAATATTAGAATATTCAAGGTGGAGTAAAACTATGAAAGACGTTGAGCAACTTTCTCCGACGTTAGCCGTGGTGGACCGAAGTATCGTAACACCCCCGGTCAGGCTTTTCAACAAACTCCGAGTTGATTGAGCTCAGATCAGCTGTTCTGGGACCTTAACTCAGCATTTCCCATCTCAGGGTTAATCAATCCAGAGTTTAGGGTTAAATTCAGAGGATTTTTTTTTCTGACCCATTTCCTGGAATATACCGCTGAAGAAATGGGCAAAATAGATCACAAGACAAACAAAGACAGTCCACAGTGGGTGGCAGAGCTTTTGATGAGTAGCATTATGGGATGGATTTAGTGCCCATCAGTGCCGGTCCGCTTCAAAGCCAACAGAAGAGCTGAGAGCATTTCCACTAAATTAAAACAAAAGCGGGAGGCGTCTCTGGGATTACTGCTCCTCGCTGGAGTCACTACTCGTCTTTGTCAGCTCTGAGTTCTGCACAGACTTCAAACGGTTCCGTCTGAACGCTGGGGCCACATGTTTCACACTCGTTCAGGAAAAACGCCTCAGTCGGCATCTTCGCTGTTGGCACCGTCGCTGGAAGTTTTCTGCATTTCAAACGGCCCACACATAAAAGAAAAACCCTCTGCTCGGATTCCCGAGTCTCCAACATCGCAGGATAAGCAAATATATACCTGGCCTCCCCGCGGCTCCTGTCCTCCGGGTTCGGGGTGATTCAGAGAGTGTGAGGCCCGCCGTGGGGGCAGGAAGTGGAGCTGGAGCCAATGGAGGTCTGATTTACTGGCTGATGAGTCAAGGAGCCTCCTGTGGGAGTGAAAGCTCTCCAAGACCGGGCAGGATTAGTTTCTGTCGGGAGGACTCTCTGTAATTAGGCCTACATCTGTACGGCATGCTGGGAGCAGTAATTTACTGCTGCGTGTGGGAGCTGGGATACGATTCTTATACGGCGCTGAGGCAGCGGAGATACCAGAACCACCTCTGGGACTTCGCAAATCACATCCATCCTGTTTTTTTTTTTTAAAGTTGCACAAGTAGATTTTTCTCAGGGGCGAGGTCCCTGTGAGTCACATGACGGGGCAGGGAGGAAGAGGAGAGTCGACAGATTCCACACTTATATCAAAAAGATGTGAACAGAGGTTCCTGAGAAGGGCGTGCCGCGGGGATCCGTGTCGGAACAATCGGGTTTCCGTAAAGAAACATTGAGAAAAGGTCGAATACGTAAAAAAAACTGTCAAATCTGTAAATGCTGAGCTTTATGCTGATGACGCCGTTCTATCCAACTCACTTCAATCATACAAACTCTTCGATAAATCAAGTATTATTCATAAAAACTCCCACAATCCTCACCCCAGGAGTCAAGAGGAGGATCTCGTCTTGTCATATACGAAAGATAGGAAGAGAAACATCAATGGTGTACCACAGGGTACGGTTGTTGGAACCATTCATTTTCCATAAAGAAACTTTGAGTAAAGGCGTCATACAGCGAAAATAAACACCCTAGTTGTTTAGCTGTATGCTGATGACACTATTGTTTAAATTCTTCCTCATATCCAACAAATATTTTAACCCAAAAAAATGTTTATATAATCAAATAAACCTCCGATTCCTGCGACGTCAAAACTTCTTGTTTTTATTATGTGACCTTTGTTCTCTGGTAGACGTTTCAGTCGCAAAAAAAAGTAAAAAGTTGAAAGCGTAACTTTTGGCGAAGAGGAACCACTATTACGTCAAAGTGGGTTTTTGGGTTTTTGGGTTTTGACCTTCACAATGGAGGTCTTGTTCTCGCTCATCTGCTTTTTGGTACGTTTTTTTTCTGCAGGACTTCAAAACAAAAAAACCTCCATTAAAATTCTTCTTCATTGTTCTTTGTTTTTACAAAATTACAGATATATAAAAAAAACAAAAACCGCCAAACTTCAAGAGGAACAGACCGTAAAATTCAATCACCGAAGCAGAAACGGCGAAAAGGCTTCAAGGAGGAAACGGGTAACTTAATTATTTATGGTCGGAGCATGTGGAAAACTCAGATTCTTACTATAACTACAAACCTCGGGTCAAAGTTACGGAAAAATACCATCATTATTATACGTTTCTGTGTAAACGGTAGATTTAGCATATTTGAAAGCTTGAATAACCAACTTCTAATGAATTAACGAGGCGTACCGTCATTTCAACAGAAATAAGATTCTTAAAATATGGTTTATTTGTGGAATAATGTTGATTTCTAGGTTTAAAAAAAAAGGCAATTTTCCTGTTATTTTATATATTAGCGTCGTAAAAAGGTTTAAAGTGTACCTTTTTTTTTTTTCTCGTTAATGTACCGTAAAGTTTTGTACATGGTCTACCAACATCTTCCGTTTTTTTTTACAGTGTGTGATTGGCGGCTGAGAAACTTTCCCTCGGTGGGGCGGCGAGAGGACGACCTCTGAATGTTTACGTTTGTTGAAATACTCCTTTAAATCCTGGATGAGACTGATTGGACCTTCAGGATAATTGAATCTAGGATGTTGGGAAATAATCATCTCCAGCCAGAGAGAAGCCATTTTTGATAAATCCACCAATCAGACGTCTCGGTCCGGCTGCCAGAAACCCTGGTTCAAGAATCCCCTCCAACTCGGAGCCTCTTTCAGGCAACTATGTTTCCTCGTTAGCGCTGATCCAGGACCAAACGCTCGGCTGCTGAGATGATTGTTGTGAGCTCCCGCCGGAGGATCCTCTCCCTGTGTGGTCCAGCTCTTCTTCTCTGGTGTTTTTTCTCCCTCTATTGTTACAGGATCTGTGAGTGTTTGTGTTGGACCGCTGGGTCTCAGTCACTGTTTGTGGAGGTGGAGAACTTCAGGGGGAACCTGGACCGTTTCACTGTATAAACCTGGACCGTTTCACTGTGTGAACCTGGACCGTTTCACTGTATAAACCTGGACCGTTTCACTGTATGAACCTGGACTGTTTCACTGTGTGAACCTGGACTGTTTCACTGTATGAACCTGGACCGTTTCACTGTGTGAACCTGAACCATTTCACTGTAGCGAACAGCTAACAGCTAACATCCCCTGCTGTTAGCTGTTCGCTGTTAGCTGTTAGCTGTTAGCTAGATATCGCAGTTATTCACAGTTAAAGGTCGTATGATATTTTACAAAAACTATTAGATGTGTTGGTAAAAACAATAAGAAGAAGTAAATAAATACATGAAAGGAGAATATTTACAGATGAATAATCTTAAAGGAACAGCGAGAAGTAAAGAACAAAAGAATACGAAGGTTAAAGAATAAACGTAAAAATGTCGTTTATGTAATCCCATGAAATAAAAAAGGGGAATCTTTTAAAATTGAGTTAATTATCCGGTTAAGTGTTCTCTTTGGAGAAGCGGTTCTGGCTGCTGCGGTGGGAGGTGATTTCGGGCGATGTCATCCATGAGGAGGAACAAAGAGGAGACTGTGGTTCTAATGAGATCCGATCGGTGTCATGGGCAGGAAGCGGCTCAGACTCGGATCACGACCGTCATTAGAGACGGCCTGATGGTTTGTACCACCGATGAATCTGCTGATCGTCACCGACCCACATTCCTCAGAACCGACTATCAATCAGGAGTCCCATCCATCGGCCGGGCGACCCCCCCCTGGGACTCGGAGCTCCAACTGAACTTGTCTGAAACCCCCCCCCTCCCAGTTGTAGCAGAAATTCCAGGACTTTATGGGCCTCGTGGACATTTTCAAAGAAAGACCCTCCATTGAAACGACTGTTGGTCTGAAACCCGGTTCAGATGTCCATCAGATCAGGATCCGCCAAAAAGTCTCCTGGGGCAGAGAAGTGAACCAAACAGGAAGTCAGGAATTTCAGCGGAAATGTGTGCTTTTCATGTGTTTTAAAAAAAAACGTTTTTGAGCAGTTACAGGGTTTGTACTTTAACAAGCTCCTCCTACAGCACGTGAGTTAAACTCGAGGCCCGCGGGCCACATCTGGCTCTGTCACAACAATTATATCCGGCCCCGTGAGACGATATCGGATTTTTATAATAACCACAGATGCTACAAGTCCCAGAATGGGCGTGGCAAAAAATGGCTTCAGGGCCGAGTGTAACAAGAAAACTCCTTATTTAGTAGCTTTATAGATATCGGATCGAGAGCTACCACGACAGAACCACAACAGGAAGTTGCTCACATCCAGCTTGGTACGGCCTTTTGCGAATTCTTCACATTCTACTTCAACAAAGTCGTCGCAAAGACCATTATTTTTTTGTCAGATTTTCATATATCAATTTTTTTTTTTCTTCAAGTAACCACAGATACTACAAGTCCCAGAATGCACTGCGAGTCTTGCCGCTCTTCTGTTACCAGATAACAACGTTTATCCAGTCGCTCTCCTAAACTTTAGGCTAATCCTCAGAAGAGACGCCACGGAGCCCGGGAAGCGCGTTAGTGTTTCCCCTGAGGAGCAGCTGCTCCTGGCTGCAGGAACAGATACGAGGAGCAACAGTGGACTTTTCCTGTTTTATTGTGACTGTAGTAAAAAAAACGGCTAAATCATCCCGGCCATTTACCAAGTGTCATTTAAAGTTACTTTTTGTCGATATTGTTACTGAAAAAAATGGACCGATTTTAGATTTAATTTTGTAACTGGTAAAATAAAGTTTTACGGCTCTTATTGATGCCTGTGAAAAAAAAAAACCCAATTAGTTATGCCGATCTATTTTGAATTTAATCTGTCATTTGATTTAATCTTTATTTTCTATTCCGCTGGTTTTTTCAGAATTCTATAAAATGTGGTAATAAAAATATAAGAATAAAATTGTCCAGAGTCGTCGGCCATTTTTAATTTTAACCCCCTCAATCACAACCGTCTCAAAGTATCGAAGATGAAAAGCCATCAAAGGTTTTTTCCATAACTTGAAAGGCGTTGCCATGATGGTGCATCAAATCGTTACCCTTCGCCGTGAAACACTTGTGGTCATGATGTCATTATCGATTGTTCAATCTGCCCCAAACTTCCCCAAACTTCCCCAAACTTCCCCTGTAGGATAGGAGTCCCGCCCTAAAGACGTCAATATGAAAATATTCCGTTACAGCTATAGCGCCGGTTGCTGGCAGCAGGAAGTAAACCTCAGCTGACGAATCATCATACGTTTTGGCTTTTCTATCGGAATGTGGGGTTTTCAGGATATTAGTAATGCATCAGCTTTAAAACGTAGGATTATCTGTTGATTTCTACTTCTTTCAGGCATCTTCAGGGTCGACACGGTAAGTTTGGGGCGGATCAGCCCACAGTCAGGGGCAGTTGTGACAATTTCCTGTTTTATGGAGACACGTCGATATTCGCCATCCTATAATATCCTGACTGTTAATGAACAAGATTCAATTTTGATAACTTATAATCCTTATTGTCTTAACATGTCAGAAACCGAATTAGAGGTCCATCGGGTCGAAACTCCAGCGGAAGATGGTTGAAATACAACAGCTGGAAGACATGTGAAAATGGCCGACTTCCTGTTAACTTTTGAATGAATGAATGAATGAATGAATGAATGAATGAATGAGGGGTTGATGGTTTGGCGTGTGATTCCGCCCATCGGTCCGCTCACCGGGTCGGGCGCTCGGAGAACAAAGAGACGTTCTTTCCTGAAGGTTGACATTAATCAGATAATATTCCTTCTGTCTTCGGTCAGTTTCTGGAGCCTTAAGGAAAAAAATATTCCCATGATATTTACGCTCCGAGTCCTTCGGAGTCTGGAATACTTTAAAACGGGATGAAGCTTCAGAGCCGCTGGCCGGGATCCACGCCCGGATCCTGGAAGGAGAAGACAGAGAGGAGCCGATGATGGATGATGATCCGCGGATCAATCGGTGGCTCTGATACTAGGAAAGGGATTTAGGAGCTCCTCTGGCTTCGACACCAGGGAGGAGGATTAGGACGTATCCTTAAATTACACATTCCGTGATCCCGCGGCGGAGATAACCTTCAGCAGAGTCCGCGGGAACAATGCGCACAAAAGAGTTTTTACCTTTAGACAGATCTGCGGGGAAACGCAGGAAACAGAGAAGATTAACATTTTTTTTTTTTTTTTCACAAATCAATTAAATATTTGGTGAGAATTTGTCCTTTATAAAAATATTCACATGTGAAATTTTCTTTTTTCAGAATATGATACTTTCACATGTGAATATTCATAGAAATATACTGCGTTAATAAAAAAGTTTCACGTTTTTTTATGTAGAAAATACACGTTAATATTACACATGTGACTGAAATTGACTAAAACGTTTTCAATTTTCACAAATGATTGTCTTTTTTTAACGGTGAAATTGTGCGCATGTGAAGTAAATATATTGATTTTTGTAGAAAAAAAAAATTCCCATTCACATGTGAAATTTTTCTGATTCATTTTTTTTTGAGTGATTTGATTGGCTGAGATTTTCCCTTCATTTGAACCAATCACAAATCTGGAAATCAGTCTCAAATTAATCTATTATCTTTTCATAAATTGAATAGGAATAACGTAAATGTGATATTTAAATGTGAGATTGATGTCCGTGTTTTTGAGAAGCCGTTTCTCAGGCGGAAACAACATCATGTGACTTTCCCTTTTTTCCCGCCACAATTTAAACATGAAACATTCATATTTTATGTTTCTGATCCGGAAACACGATTAAAAACGAGCGTTTTTACGCTCAAACGTGAATTGTTTCACATCTTGTAGAATTTAACGTCCAACGTCAAGTTTAACGGCTTAAGAGAATTGTCTTCAGGCCCCGCCCCTTTAACGGCGGCCTTGTAATGAACATTTCGTCCTGTAGGAGCCTTTCAGTAAAAATAAATCTGATAAAATGAGCCTGAATTAAATGAACCGTGTTGTTTTTTCCTGTTTGTTGTGAGCCTCAGACTTATTTGTCGGCGAGGGCGTGGCATCGTCGCGGCCGCCCTTGAACGACCTTCAAGAGGCTCATTTGATTTGAATGTTTTGTCTTTGGCGTTGATGAAACCGCAGAACGTCTGCGAGTCGTAAAAACCTCCTCCTATTACATCCCACAAGCATCAGTGACTCGCCGTTTACGCGTTCCTGCGTCGTTAAATCATCGCAGACGCCTCGGAGTCACCGAGGGAGACATTGTTGCTCAATTTGAATTAATCATAAGGAAGATCAACACTGCCGAAAAGAAGGAGGAAAAATAAAGTTATGTTTGATTGAAAACAAAATAAATAAAATAATTATTCATCCTCTGAGCACAGACTTTTTTTTGTCGGCAACCAAAAATGTTGTCATACTTTGAGGACATCAAAAAATGCAAAATAAAATAAAAAACACTTAGAATGATGATGAAAAAACGAACTAAAAGTTTCCAAATTCTTCTTCTTCTTGTTTGCATTAAAGTTATTAATCAAACATAGCACATAAATGGTGGGATTTAGGGTGGGTTTATTGACTTTATTAAAAAAGTTATAATGCGAAAATAATCAGAATATAATTATATATTATTTTTCAAAAGTTGTGGCTACTTGAGTTTAAATCATTATTACGCAATAAAATGATCAAAATAGTTAAAAAATAACTTTCAGACTTACATATTTACATGTTTTTGTCCGATTGTATAACAACAACCTTTAACTTTCACTTTCCTCGTTTGACAGCTTTGATCTTTGCCGAGACTTTTTGTTTCCATCTTCCAGTTTGAAAGATTTCTAGTTGTAAAGACAAACTTGAGGCAAGAAGAAGATCATAAACTCCAATGAATTCATTTTAGTATTGCATCAAAATTGCATTGCATTGTTTTGTCGTGATCGAGCTTCCGTACGGAATGGTGTAAAATGTGTTGACAGTGTATGGATCTGGTTTAAAGAGGAAACTGTTGCTGTGACTTTACCCCGAGGCTGTAAATTCTAAACATTGGTGGTTTGTGATCCTGCTGACCACAGAAGAAGTCAGGAACCACACGGTCATGGCACCGGTCCAGGTCCCGCCCTGCAGACTAGGCGCTATGGGAACTTGGAGGGAGTTCCCAAAGCTGCTGGGACTACAGGGAACACTCCCTTCTGCAGCGACGGTTGCATCACGGCTGCTGCCAAACGAGACCCTGCATGCATCCTCGCTGCAGGCGTGGGCGGCGACGGCGGCCTATGACACATCCAGAATATCCAGAGGACTTAGAGCGAAGAATGCGTTTGATGTTCGAGCTCATTGTTTGAGCCGGGAGGAAAGAATGTCCATAAAGTTGGATCAGAACATTTTTAAATATAGACTCCCGAGTCATCCTAGAGGAAGTCCTGCAGCCGCAGAGGAAGGGTCATCACGTGACCTCTGGAGACGACCTCTGCCGGTCCCCCACCTCCTCCAACAATCAGCCCAAGGGTCATCTGGATCTTCTATGAAACTCTGGAAGATTCAAAATCCTGATCGCTCAGTAAGATCATGACTTCAGAACATCTTCAGAGGCAGGAAGTTGGTTCCTTCGCCTCACCAGTAGCACACTATGCCCAAATCGAAACATTTTTCTAATGCTGATATATGCGATCTCTCAATTTGGTGTCGTTTCATTACGGCCACGAATCACAACCCACCTCCACCCAGAACATCGGACCCCCTCCGATCTCTAATCGAATCCTCCAGTCAGAAGTTCTGCCTCCGTGAAGTCCATCCCAGATCTCCACCACCAGTCCAGGACGAAGTCGGCTTCACACCTGTTGCAGAAGATTAGCAACGTTATATTTTTATGTGGCTTAGTCGTGTCAACTTTGTCGCATTAGCTTTGCTGCGTTAGCTTTGGAGCATTCATTTAGTCCCACTTGCATAATCATATTAGATTCTTTTTTTTTTTACATTAGCTTTGTCACGCTACATTTAGCGCTGTAGTAACCCTGAAAGGTAGCCGCTGAAGACGAAGAAGAGGAACTTTGGGTTTTTCACGTCACGTTAGCTTAGAAAAATTTGCGTTGTCACGTTAAGACATCATTATCACGTAATAAAATGAAGTCACGTTAGCTTTTTCATTTTAGCTTTGTCACGCAAGTTTGTCACATTAGTTTTGTGACATTCATTTTTGTCAAATTAGTTTGGTAATTAGCATTAGCATTGTAGCATTTCGTTTAGTCACGTTGTCTTCCTTCTGTTAGCTTTTTCACGTTACATTTTTTTACGTTAGCTCTGTCGAATTAGTTTGGCAAAAGTTCGTCCCGTTTGTGATGTCACGTTAAGTTCGATCTTGTTAGCTTTCCTGCGTTAGCTTCGTCGTGTCAGCATTTAAGTGTTGTTTTTTTCCCTTCCTGACCCAGGAGAACTCGTGTCGTGTGGAAACTCTGCAGTCGTCTCTATATGAGGAGTTTTGCAGCAGTGGCTGATGGGATACCTGGCTACAGAGCAGTGGCTGATGGGATACCTGGCCGTTGCAGCTCTCAGAGTTAATAATGACATTCCTGAGAGCTGAGCTCAGCCTGTAAAAAGAAAACCACAATAGAGGAGACATCGGGGTTCGAACCATCAAGCCTTCATGGGGGTAAAAACACCCCCGCTCCCACTCCCACCCGACCCCCCCAGCTCAGAATGATTACCCAGCTGAGACTCATGGGAACTCAGGAAGCACGCAGTCCCAAAAATAATGGATGCAGCGCTAATTCATGCATTCTGCTTTGGCTAATAGAAAACAGTGGAAACAGAAATGGGATTTTTTTTTTTTCCGTCGTCTCCTCTCGGATCGTCGGGTCAATAATCTTCCAGCGTCGTCTCCTGCAGCAGGAGCAGAAGAAGAAAGTGTGACTTAGCTGAGATAACTTCCAGGATCAGAACCAAACAGCAGCATTAAACTGGACCCCGCGGGGGAAAATGACAGCGGGGATAATGGCAGGGCGTAAACGCTAACAAACACGCTAACATGCTAAAGTGTTTTCATCTGGACCCCAGGGCCCCGCCTTCCCTCATCGCCTCACACGCTGTTTCTACCAACTGGGTCTCCGAACATCGCTCCACCTACAGCATCCTTCCTCCAGCCTTCTGGAGCTAACGTCTGATTTTAGCTTTTTCCCGTTAGCTTTGTCACTTTAGGTTGTCACATTTAGCCTTGTCACAATAGTTTTATCACATTGGCGTTGTCGATTTAGCTTGGCCACTTTAGCTTTGTGACGTTAGTTTTAGTACATTAGCTTTGCCTCATTAGCTCTATCACAAGTTCAGTTTAGTCGCCCTAGTTTTTGTCAACATAGCATAAATGCATTAGCTTGGTCATGTTGCCTTTGCGGTGTTAATTTTGTCTGTGCTCGATTTATCGGGAATGTTTTGTCATGTCGGTTAAGTCTCATTGGCTCTCACATGTTGGCTTTGTCGTGTTTTTTCATCATGTTAGCATTGTCATATTAGCTTTGTTGGGTTAACTTTGTCATTCTAAATTTGTTGCAAACGTTTGGCATGTTAGTTAGCTTTGTTTCAAGACCCTCGCATTATTGTGTCAGCTTCGACGCATTAGCTTCGTCAGGTTAGCTTTGTTATAGTAGTTTTTTGTAACAGTTATTTTGTTACATTAGTTTTATCGCTTTAGCTTTCTCGTGTTAGCTTTGAGAGATTTATTTTGGTGCAACACCTTTTTCACGTTAGCCTTGTCCTGTTTGTGGACCACTGCAGCTGGTAACATTTAGCCTGCTCCCTATAAGCTTTGATGTTCACATGATTGCTATACCAGGTTACAGCTAGCGTGCTCCAAATTAGCTTTAATACTAGCATGCCAGCTACTTCGATTCACCTGCTTGCCATTTAAACAGACAGTAGGACAACATAGTAATGTGTATGCTAGTACATTAGCGTAGTTTGCTACTGATGCTAACAGGAACTCACGCTATCGTTTAAAACGCTAAACCAGTCGGTGGCGCTATTGGCTAAATGCTATCCACGCAGCCCAGATCTTTGACCCACTTAGCTGCGGCTTATCCTAATGCATCTATAGAGGCTAAAATGGAATTTTACCACGGTCACATTCAATAAATAGCGCTGACGGGAAATGCATTGTGGGAAACACAATGAAGGGTAAACTGTCGGTGCGGCGTGACGACATGGCGTGCGTGGCCGTGTGTTTACACTGGAGCTCCGCGAGGGTTCTTATTTTGTTGAGCGTGTGAAAAGGGTGCTTAGTTCTGACGGCGTCACCCTGCTGATCAAATAAGAGAAGAAAGCGCCCCCCACCCACCACCACCACTCCCAGCACCACCCCCACCCCCTCCACCTCGAAGCCTCCCGCTCCGTCGTTCCAATTTGTAGTGAGGCCACTGAGGCATGTCTCTGGTTAAGCTGTTAACACGCTGCACATTTTTACACGCTGCCATTAAAAGCCACATTCTTTAAAAACGGTCCGTCTTTATTTTTAGCGTGTCTCTGCTGGAAAGAAGCTTCAGAGGAGCCGCCAAGAACGTCCGCAGCAGCTTTTATAGCAAGACAATCCCCCCGTTTCAGGCCGTCTTTAATGCCAATTAGGTATCAGGCTCCCAGAAGATGCCCACCCACCTTCCTCAATTACGCCCCCGTACCCTAAACCCTCCAGCTCAGCTCAGCCAGACAAGGTAATTGTGAGAGAATTCCAGCGGTGGATCAAATATTCAGATCCTTTACATGAGTACAAGTACCGTAATACACTGTAAAAAATACTCCGTTACAAGTAGAAGACCTGCGTTCCAAACTGAACTCAAGTGAAAGCGTTGAAGTATTATCAGGCTAATCATAATTGTGCTAATCCAAGACGCTTTATTATAAAAAGTTGGTTTGGATTAAAAATAGGATAATCGTCTTAACCGATACAGAAACACGACACATGAACGTCAAATGTATAAAATTGTTATATGAAAGGAAACTACGGCTGTCAGACGATGTAGTTTTAGTTATACGTTAGCTTTGTCGCACTGGATTTGTCAAGTTAGCCTGGTCCCTTTAGCTTTGTGGTATCTGTTTGTAGCGCTGTTGTGCTAGCTTTGTCACATTAGCTTGGTCATGTTAGTTTTGTCACATTAGCTTTTTTTGTGTTAGCTATGTCACTTTAGCTTGGTCACATTGGTTTTTGCTCTTTAGCTTTGTTGCGTTAGCTTGGTCAGTTTAGCTTTGTGATATCATTTTTTTACATTGGCTTTGTCACGTTAGCTTGGTAAAATTTAGCATTGTTGTGTCAGCTTGTAACATTAGTTTTGTCATGCTAGCTTTATTACATTAGCTTGGTAACTTATGCTTTGTGTTATCCGTTTGTAGCGCTCTTGTGTTAGCTTTTGTCACATTTGCTTGGTCATGTTAGTTTTGTCACATTAGCTTTTTTATCTGTTAGCTATGTCAGTTTAGCTTGGTCACACTATTTTTGCACATTAACTTTGTTGTGTTAGCCTGGGCAGTTTAGCTCGGTCACGTTAGTTTTGTCCCATTAGCTTTTTTTGTGTTAGCTATGTAACGTTAGCTTGGTCACATTGGTTTTGCACTTTAGCTTTGTTGTATTAGCTTGGTCAGTTGAGCTTTGTGATATCAGTTTTGTCACATTAGCATTTTCACGTTAGCTTTTTCGTGTTATCTTGGTCACCTTAGCTTTGTGGCACCAGTTTTGTCACGCCCATATTAGCTTTAAAGTTAGCATGCAAGCTAATTTTGGCTCATCGGCTACGCTTTGAATTAGCCAGTAAATTCAGAGTTGAAGAATATCTTAATTTTCCCAGCAGTAAAAAGAAACAGCAATAAATCAAAAACAATAAAAGAGTGACGACAAAACATTAGACAAACAAAGAACAATAAATAACAAAAGTCGTGAAGATATTTAAACGTGTTATTATGCGAAGTATCGTAGGTATCAGGCTCCCGGCTGATGTTCAGTACGCCCCCGGACCCTAAAACATCCAGCTCAGCATGAGACGTGAGACACGATGTTATTGAGAACATTTTGTTGTTTCATCAGATCCCGCCATCCCCCCGAAAAACCCCCGACTCTCCAGCAGCAGCAGCATCATCATCATCATCATCATCATCATCATCAGACAGCGGAGTGCGATCCAGCGACAGTCTGACATGTGGTCGGCGTGTGTGAACCGACATCTTCTACTGTTTAACGTCTGACACCAGAAGATAAACAGGCGGCTAAACTTTCCGATTCAACGACTCCCCCCCCGCCCAGCCCCCCCGCCCCCCTTTCCCAGCAGGGCGATGTAAAAATATCAAATCTCTTCTAAAAGTATTGTTTACGCTTGAACACATGCTCAGACTAAATAAAAGACGACATAAGTCATATTAGTCCATCTGTGGGTGATTATAAATACATACTGTATACGCTAGAAGTGACTTTATTTAACCACACGATGTACTGAACACGGCTTTTAGTCATATGTTTATGCTAGAACACAAGTCTGGATTTATTGATCTCGGATGCAGAACAAACTATGGAGAGAATACATTTGAGTTCCGAGCGGACCTTGTGTTATTACCGCGTTATTACCGCGTTATTACCGCGTTATTGCCGCGTTATTACCGCGTTATTACTGTATATAAGTTTTTCTTCTTTAGCTGTTTGAGATAGTAAACAAACAAACCAAAATAAAATCTTGCGGAGTTAGCCAGACAATGAGTTGGTTTTAGTTATGTTTAAATAACTAACTAGTTTGTTAAATACCTTAGTATATAATTAGTTTATTAGCCAAGTATCTTTCATAGTTAGCTAATGAGCTAGCTAATCGGTAATTTTTTATTTTATTTTATTGCATAGTTATTAAGTGTACTTGCTAACTATGCTATAAAGGTATTGCTAATGCATAAGCTAAAGCCTGACTTTATGTTACTTACTGATGAACTGAATCAAGATTTACTTTTATATGTTATTTGATAAGTCTGAATTGTTCTCTGATTCAGAATAAAGTAAATTGCGTCAGTTTTTTAATCAAATTTTCTCAAGATTTCGTAATATTTTTATTTTTTATTTTTTTATTTTTACAGTTTTTTTAAAGTAGATATAAAAAAATATATGGCTGCGTTTAAAATTGATTAATATCATATATTCTCATTTATGTATCAGTCTGAATTTATTGTGATTAAATTTCGTTTTAATATATGAAATAAAATAAAAGGATATTTGTTTGTAAACATATTCACATGTTTTAAAAAAATAAACAATTTCTTTTTTTTCATGATAATTTATCGAAACATTTTTCTTCACGATCATCGTATCTTTCACGTTAAAATTTGGAAACCACAGCTTTCAGTAGTTTACTGTGATTTTTTTTTTTTTTACAATTTTTTTTTACGTTTTAGAATTGAGGTTCTAAAGGGGGCGGAGCCTCTTCCACACAGTTGCTTTGAGAGAACTACTTTGATTCCATTAATAGATTTGTAATTTTAAACTTGTGTTTTTGGTTCTTCTGGTTGTTTGATATTAAATTTAGTCAAAAAAAAAAAAGATGTGACACAGTTTCAAGTAAAGTTAACAGAAATATTTTGATCCTGATTAGAGTCACGCTAATTTGATTCTGTCCGGCATTTTTGATCTTTCAGAGGGAAGAGTTTCCTTTTTGAGATTCCTCAGTTGTAAAACTAATCTCTAATTAATAACCCTTCAACCTTTTCATAGTTTTGTGAACATTCCATCAGAAAGAAACAATCGTGTTTGTAGAAACTCTGAATCAGAACCACAAGGACCGTCCAGCAAAAATAAATCAGGAACTTAAAAAATATTCTCAGGATCATGTGAGGAAATTTACAGAAGTGTTACGTCACAACTGAGTTTTAAAAAACGAGTTCTCTCTGAAATGACACCAAACTGACAAAGTTGTTTTATTTTCACTACAGATGACCTCAAACTCACAACAAGGTTTTCCTGTCAGATTTACTCTGTTTACTCTGTAAACAAATTTAAATCTGCTCTGAGCAGAAAAGAAGAACGCTTGAAACCTGTTTCTGAAGTTTCCAGAAGTTTCACCAGATGAACCTGGACTGTTTCACTGTGTGAACCTGGACTGTTTCACTGTATGAACCTGGACTGTTTCACTGTGTGAACCTGGACTGTTTCACTGTGTGAACCTGGACTTTTTCACTGTATGAACCTGGACTGTTTCACTGTGTGAACCTGGACTGTTTCACTGTGTGAACCTGGACTGTTTCACTGTATGAACCTGGACTGTTTCTCTGTGT
>VRLP01007779.1:0-19977 GCA_009660295.1 Lophius piscatorius | reverse complement strand
TCCAGGTTCTTACAGTGAAACAGTCCAGGTTCTTACAGTGAAACAGTCCAGGTTCTTACAGTGAAACAGTCCAGGTTCTAACAGTGAAACAGTCCAGGTTCTTACAGTGAAACAGTCCAGGTTCTAACAGTGAAACACTTCAGGTGCATCATGTCTGTACAACCAGAATAGTGGACTCGCATGTCCTTAAAACAGCACTGACTGGAGAACCGTTTCTCTGCATCAACGGTTCCGCCACTTTCTGCTACCTCAACCAACAGTCCAACATCGTTCCTGGTCCCACGTCAAATGAAGACCTACCCTTCCACACAGATGTGTGAAAGAACAAACAACAGGGGCGTTGGCTGATGCATCTGTCAGGCAGAAGATAAAACCCTCATTGTTGGTCAATAAGCCATCGGCTATTTGCAAAATGTGTTTGATTTGTTTTTTGAGATCTTGGCAGGAAATTGTCCTGACCGACAGCTTAATCACATTTGATCAACTCCCTGAAGTGATGCCATCTAAGGCAACTTCAACATTACCAGGTTAATACGACTCAATTGTGATTGTGCCACTTTGCAACAGACAGAAGAAAGAGCGCCCTGTGTCTTTATGCAAACCAGTCACCAAACTGTGTCTTTGCAGGAGTTTGGGGATGAATCTAACCGCCTAAGGGGAAATGGAGATATTTCAGACTCCGACTCCTTTGAGAAAGCAAATTCCCTTTTGAACAACCATCTACAGGAGTACTCGCTCAAACTGTACGATTGATGATGTCAGACCACAAACGCGCATGGAGGCTTAACTCCATTGTTTAGGAAAGGGATGACATCCATACATGCAAAGATTTAAAAGTGCCTCCATCCACCAGAGAACTCTCACTTTCACTGACAAGCGCTGTCAGGGGTTGGCCAATGCAATGTCCAGCTCGTCAATGATGTTATATCAGGAGGATAACGATGCCGACAACCTTGGATATACCCGGTTATCCTGTTCCCACGTCAGCACCACAGAGTTCTACAAGTCTCTACCCTTTGAAGGAGATTTACCAATGCATGTGGAGAAAAGGGCCAAAAGCAGAAAGAGGCAAGATTTAAAAACTACCCATACATGGGTGGACGGGGTCTTTGTGCCTACAACACTCACGAGTGCTGAGAGATACCGTTTACACGATCATTCCGGCTGGAGAGAATCTTGACTGGGATGCATGGTGTTGGAGTTCCAGGTTAGCAACTATCCTTCTTGATTCCAACATAGGAAAAGCCTTTTCCAATCAATGTTTGATCTCGTGGAGACTCGGATTATTCCACGCCAACTGGATAGGTCGCAGTCTTCTTCAGTTGCCCAGGAGAACATTGCAACTACTTTACTGGGAAGCTCCGGAAATGTTTGTGGACTAAGAAACATCGCCTGACTTGCCATCAGCATGAGTAGATAATCATTTTGTGCAAACTGTTCCTTTAACATCATCTTCCAGATATAATGAGATGAGGTTTTTGAGTTTCTGCCATCTTTATGGAACCCCAAAGAGTTTGAGTTCCACATGGAGAAGTTTGACTCTTCTCATCGAGGAGGCAAACATTGCAAACACTTCTTTTTTAAACCTATCTACTAACCAGAAAAAGACTTTAAAACTTCTTAAAGTTAAAGTTGCATCATGACAGAAATCAAACGCTATTATTGAATCAATATCATTCAAGAGCTAACGTTTGCTCAAAAGTGAAAACAAATATGCAAACTGCGGAAATGGAAGGTCCTATAGACAGGAAGTGTTTCTTACTGATCTTTTGAGTTAATCAAATAGTCGTGCATATTTGGTATAGTTTGAAACATTCACAGACTAACTTCCTAGATCAATAACTCATTAGCGAAGCATTATCAAATTCAAGCGCTCACACAGACAAGTGCTACAAGCTACAGCCTCACTTTGGTTTAAACGAGCCGAGAAAAGAACGTACAAAACATGCGATAGTTATGCTATACTCCAGAAATGTAAAAGAGCAGCCTCACAAAAAGTCCTCTGCCCATCAATGGACTACTGGACCTGTACCAGTCTGTCAAGCTGTCACATTTTGGTACTTTCAGAGACTGCACAATCTACGGTTCCAGTCCCAAGCCCAGAAAAATTGGCCATTGTTGCGCCAGATGGTCCACTGGACAGTGGACTCCCGTTCTGATGGTCCACTGTCCAATCATAACTGGAGTCCCTTTTCGATCCCTAATTTGGAGACCAATGGTCACAAACATATGACCACAACATTCTTGAGATGTTTCATAATGCATTTGTGGAGCGCTTCTAAACATTTGGTCTCATCCATTGAGGTCTGGAAGGCAGATGAAGCTCAGAGAAACACAGCGAGGAAGACGACTGGCAGCAAACTGATAGCAACATCTCGAGGAGCTTTAAAACGTTAATAAACTATTAAGAAAAGCAGTAAAAATCCTTTCCGACCCCGGGCTCTTCACAGGGCTTTTCAGCAACCACCATTTTTGAAAAACAGATGGGAAAAGTCATGACCGAGTAAAACCTTGAGTAAAATGTATTAATCCTAATTATTATTCTCCCTTTTATTGGTCTAGTAGGTCTAATCAGGATAGTGTCTCCATTTCATCTCGTGTTTTAATCTTTAAATATTTTACGAGCGGCTACACTCCTTTCTTGTGCAATACTCAGACGAGGCCATCATCTTTATCAAAAGATAGTTCCCACTCCTTTTTCCTCCTCTAATCTGTGGTTTGGTCAGGATGGCAGAAGGCTGAGAAGGGTATTCCAGACATTCCTCTGTCCAGCAACTCTCTCCAGCTCATCCTGGGGAGTTCCCAGGCCAAATGAGATACTTTATCCCTCCAGTGAGTGCTGGGTCTTCCCTGGAGTCTTCTCTAAACTGGATAATCCCAGTAAACCTCCAAAAGGAAGTATCCTGATCAGATGCCTGATCCACGCACACTGGCGTCTTTCCACACGAGCTCCGCCCCCAGGACATCTGATCTCCCCCGCTTGTATCCGTGACATCATTCTTTCGGACTCAAACCAGGGGTCATGGCCCTGGTTGAGGGTTGGAACATAGATGGACAGCTCTCTCTTCACCACAGCAAACTGATTCTCCACCATTCCTGCTGATGCTGCACAAAACCACCCGACTGTCCATCTCAGATTCCATTTCCACAACACTTGGGAACGAGACATCGAGATATTCAAACTCCTTTGCTTGAGGTAGCAATTCACCCAGAATCCAATCAAAGGATCGTGCAATACTAAAATACAGGCCAGTAACATGTACGTATTCGTGCAATACTACGATCAGACTAGAACGTAGACAAGGCATGATATTTTGTTTAATTGGTGTCTGCAACTTGTTGATAATGTATTATCCTGTGTGTATGAGCAAGTACGCCATGTTGTCCACTGAGGACAGAGTTATTTGGTCGATCTCGGAGGGCGTTTAGTTTTGATGATAATGAGGTTATTGCTTCTGGTGCCTCTAACTAAAGCTTCTTTAGATCAGGGAAGTGGCTGTTTGATAAAAGAAAAGTTGGAAACAATCACTTTCTGTCTGTAGGACCAACTCTTTCTCTCAGTTGCAACTTTGTTGCGGGAATGGGGGAAGAATTTCGCTAATTGACAATTTATTTAGCACTTCTGGCCCAGCGTAGAACTGAGACTGACTCGCTCTGCAGGAATTAAAACTACTTTAAGACGGTAAAGAGAACATGTTTTACTTTTTTCCAAACTGAGTGCCATAAAGAAACCAAAAGTCCTGATCACTGTGCATGGAGACTCTTTTTCAATAAAGCACTTTCTACTTTACCTTAACAGGTAACTTTGACTTCTTGTTCTGTAGATTCTTTTCTCAGGGGAAACCTCTTGAGGTCGGGTTCACCACCGGTCCATCTCGCCTGCTGATCGCACTCTGCTGGAGGTCTCCATTAGTCCTCGGACTTGGGTATAGGGGTCAAGACTACAGGAAGCATCTAGTGGCTGGTTTCCGTCAGGATAGCCGAAGGATAGAGTCCCTCAGTTTGATCTGGTAAAGATAATGATCCGAGGTCTTGGAGAAGAAACCATCTCAACCTGTTGTGGAACTTTAAATGGGTAAGATGATTAGTTTTCTGGGCTTGGTTCAACAGAAATATGACATCAGAACATGTTCCAAATGTGGATGTATCTCTTGAAGGGGGCATCATCAGGCCTGGAACTTCCTGTTATGCTGAATTCTAAATCATTGGACCTGTTTTTACTGATAAAAACCGGATGTTCTGGCGCCATCTAGAGGCTGAAATACATAATGACAGGATATTAATAATTTTAAATCATAAGTCATCGAATCGGTTTTCAGTGCAAGAAAACGACAGACTCTTGTTTTTCTCATGAGGTGTAACATTTATTTCCAAAACACTTAAAGAAAAATTGGACCTAGATGAATCGATCGAATCAAGAACAAAAGTCTCGAACTCTCCCCTAGGAAAAGAAAACAACTAAACAGAAACATCATTCAGTGAGTATCATAAATAAGAGATTCAGGTGGGAGGACTTGAAGGGAACGTCGTCCCACAGATATTTAATATTCGTTTTAATATTTACACCAGAGTTACGACTCACACAAACGACTCAATCAAACCAGATTCCTCGCCGAGTCACGAACAACAAGTTTTTCCACGTCAACATAAAAGTGCAAAAAAAAAGAAAAGAAAGAAAGGGTAACAATCAGCCAGGGTCTTCATTTCCTTCAGCTCTCATTAAGAACTGACACACATCACCTGTGTCTCAGTTCAGGGGCCCTAACAAGGAGATTGTGGGTCAAGACGGATCCAAGATCTGCACTCAAAAAAAAAAGGAGGCCACATTTTTGGAAATCTCCAAAATGAGATGGCCTTATTTTGTCATGTGATGCATTCGGTCTACAAATACAGACTTCCGAGGATACGGTGGGCCGACAGTCAAAGAAGGTTGTAGTTGAAGGAACATTTGAAATTGGGCAGACTTTTCTCCATGCTGCGACACAAAAGGTTACAACGCGTGAATTCCTCGCAGAACAGGAAAAGAAGGCCGGACTTAAGGGTCGTAGATGAAGGAGCGTCAGAAATGGGATGGCGTTGATTGTCACTATGATGCATTCATTCTTCAATTAAAGCCTTCACATGATAGGGTGGGCGGTCAGTCAAAAGGCCGGGGGATTTCTGAAGGAACCTCCTACTCCGGTCTTCAGATCTTATCTTTGAAGGATAAGGTGGCGTAGCAAAGTTTTTCAAAGCATGAATACCTTGCCGACCAGGAGAAGAGGGTTAAGTGTTAGGGTAGGACAAAAATTAAAGGAAGCCGTGTTCTCGGGTCGCATTTGAAGGAGCTTGGGAATGTGACAGAAGTCTTTAAGTACAGCCCTTGAAGAGGAGGGGGCGCCGTGAAGCAGCGTTTTCAAATACAACCTTTGCAGGATGCAGCCCCTGAATGGAGACACAGCTGTAATCTTTGTTAGCATTAAGCTAACAGCACAGAGATCTTTGAACCTTCGGTTGAAGAACTGCTGAGGATGTTTTTTGGTCCGGTCGGGCAACATGAATCCTTCATATTTGACCGTTGGTAGGAATCATTGACCTGTTGCTCAGTTGCTACACGTTTACCAAAAAAAAATCAAGACTATAGAACAAATAATCACGTTTAATGAGCGGGAGCCTGACATTTCCTGAGACAAAAGTTTTTACCCTCCTTCAAGGAATCAAAGAAATCAACCCTTATATTCTGGTGAGGATCTGATTAAATGGACAGATCTTTTAAATCGTCATCATTGCTGGATGAGATGGTTTAAACAGATTAGTAGCACCAGGCTGCAACTTTTTTTTTTTATTGTTAGAGTAATGATAATAAAAAAATAAAAATAAATAAATAAAAACCCAGCATGTACACCAGGAACAGCCGGAACACGGCGGGCGACAGTAAACGTACGATTAATCCAGTTATCATTTACAGATTGGTCATTGTAACATTTAAATAACAATATTTTAATCACGATCTTATTCCCATAAAAGACGTCCCGTTTTCAGACATGTCCGTAGAAGATGGACGATTGGTGTGTTAGTTGTGAGGTTTATTTTCTGGTCCATTGTTTGGTTGGTTGTGTGGATGGCGAGATGATTGGTGGTTTGGTTAGCTGCGTGGTTGGATGGATGATTAGTTGATTGATAGGTTGGTTGTCTGGTTATTTTGTTAAACAGTTGGTTTGTTGGACAAATGGTTGGATGGATGACGGGTTGGCTAGTTGAGGGTTTGGTTGGTTGGTTAGTTGGTTGGTTGTGCGGTTAGTGAGTTATTTGGATGGTTTGTTGGATGAATGGTTGTGTGGTTGGTTGTCATGGAGTTCTTGGGGTTAAGGTGGCCTCCAGAACAATAACAGTGATTTTTGGATGCGTTTGGTTCCACTGGTGTTGGGTCCGGTCGGATAGGTCAGATACTGGACCGATGCAGTCCAGGCAGAGCGGTGGTATTAGGGGCTCTACTGGTCTGGCACCATCTCTTGGAGTCTTGGTAGTTTAAAGCTTCAAACAGCGGCCAACACGTTTAAACACATAAAATTCCACGCGTAACTTCCATGTTGGTGGTTTTGATTCCTGAAGTCGGGAGAATGACTTCTAAACCGGAGCAGCGTTGAAATCATGCCGTGTGGAGAAGATGATGAATATATTTTCACACTAAAGCATGTAAAAATCTCATCCTGGAGGGCTAGGAGCGGAGGTGGTCTCCTGCCCTCACAGGAGGTCTTCACCTGGACGTGGACCTCAAGGGTCTCTGGACTAACGTGGGGGATTCATGCTGTCTTTAATGAGGCGTTGGATGCAGTGGGGCTAAAGAGAAGGTAACAGCAGCACTGATGGACATTGTTTCAGTGGCGATGATGTTGGGACGTCTGGATCAGAGACGATTTTTGCTCTTCTTAAATCTAACCGGAAGGCAAGAACCAGAGAAGCGGCCGCCGTCGTAGCCTTTTCTAAAAACCGCTACCTCGCCGTGCGGCTCAGAAGCCAGAGGGCGTCAGGACGTTCATGTCCCTCGGCTTCAGCTTGTGAGGTCGCGCCGACTGACGTCGACTCTCCACCGTGGGAATCTCCATCTTGGGTGGGGACACCTTTTGGGCAATTTGGTTGTCGGCCAGACGGGTGGCCTGGGACTTCATGACCTCCATGGGCGTCGGCTTCTGAGAACTGCGGTACGCCTGCAGTGAAAAGCCTGCTGGGAAAAGACAGAATATTTTCTCATGTACAACCATATGTCTACTGGACATCAGCACAAAGACACGCTACAGAGATACAGACGTCAACGGGGAAGCTACCGCTACAGAGAAAATCTCACAGAGAAACAAACTACAGGAAATAAAATACTACAGAGAAACAGACCGTTAAGAAAACAGAAATTAGAAGCTATAGGAAAAAACAACACTACAGAGAAACATACTACAGATGAAACTGACCTACTGAGAAACTGAAACTACCACGAAAGTACCGATGAACTAAAAACTACAGGGAAGAAATCAACTACAGAGAAACTGAAATTTCAGAGAAATTAAAATGCAATGAGAAATTGAACTATGGAGAAACTGTGAAACTATGGATAAACTGAAACTACCAAGAAGGTACCGATAAACTAAAAACTACAAGCAAGAAATAAACTACAGAGAAAATGCGGTAAATGGTGAAAACAGGTTGTTACGATGGTTCTTTCCGCACCTAATGATTAACAATGTATTGCGTTTAAGTATAAAGTGTAAAATCTGCAAACAGAAACATGAAAAAAAAAAAAGGCTAAGGGCTGAAAGGAGTTTCCATTCAAACGTTAATTATAGTGTTGACCTAAATTCCTGTAGCAACTGTATGCAACCGCCCTCGCAAGGATGTTTTCAATGAATTACAAGAAGTCACGATACAACACAGAGATGATCAATCAATCTTACAAGCTAAATTTGACTCATCGGAATCAAAAATAGTTTTAAATCAACGTATTTAAGAACCAGCTGAACGTCGTGGAGAAAATCTCAGCTTGTTTCTAAAAAGGTGCATTTGGCGTCATAAATAGAATTGAAGAATTAGTTAAGCACCAAAACCTTGAAGCACCTACCTAGAGTCATCAAAGTCTCATGTGAAAATCTAAATGTTTCTCCGCGGCATCTGGTTGGAGATGTTTACGCTCAGGGAGAGACCGGGCCTATAAGTGAGCAGATCCACGGGGGTGTGATCTCCACCGTCTGTTTACCATCAGTCTGAAGGTCGACTGTGGACCTATAGTGGAGGGAGGCGTTTGCGCTCACCAACAAAGTTTATCCCAGTTGGTGTTTACATCTGGACCGGGTGGAGTAGAACTGATGCCAAGGTTCAGAGGGGCGGTCAGGCGTCATGGTTTACCTGCAGGATCTGATCCCATGTCAGAGGTCGACTTCTGGACCAGCGGACGCGGTCCGAACACGCTCCAGCGGTCCACGGACCCTCCTACTGCAGCGTCCCCCAAGTCCAGGCTCCCGCTGGAGGAGCTGAGACTGACCTCTGATCCGGTGCTGCCAAACCAGGTCCTGGACAAATGAGACCAGGTTATTTGTTAGTGGTCATCCCGCAGGACCGATTCTCTAACAGGAAGTGTGTGTACGCACCTGCGTTGCTGTTTAGGTGAGGCGTGGGGTGTGCTGGATGGAGTGGACTGGGCCGACTCTTCTCTAGACTCCTTGCTCTGGATCTGCAACTTCTAAAATCAAAACCAGAATCAGATTAATCTTAGGGTGCATCCAAAGGGTTTTCAGACTGTGACCCAAACCAAGGTCTGAATCAAACACCTGGACTTTAATCCGGAATAAAAAGAAGCGATCTCGGCCCGGATAGCTCTGAACCACGGTTCTGTTCTTTTCAAGTGTGAAAGAACTTGTTGGGGTCTTTATGGTGATAAAACACTATGAAGAAGTGGAGGGAGACGGTGAGGAGAGGAGGACGGGCCTGAAGTCAGACCCCCTCACCAGAACCACTCGGCGAATGTTACCTGGAGGGATTCTGGGACGCGGTGGTGGTGTCGGGTCTCCTCGGCGGTCAGTCCTTTGTGGGGCGTGTAGCTGGTGTCGGTGAGCCCCGCCCTCTGCTCAAACCTGTACACGCTGTCCTGACTCTGCTCTGAGAGAGAGAGAGAGAGCGAGAGAGAGAGAGAGAGAGAGAAAGAGAGAAAATGAGTTTCTATATCAAACATTCAAAATCTGAAGTTGGTTTTAATGCGTTTAAACACCTGAATCCCAATTCTGAACATCTAAACTCCAGAAGGAGAAAAACCCGTACACGTACAGAAACCATTCAAACAGGATGATTTAAACTGGGGGGATATTTTTGCTCTGCTTTAAATTATTTTCTTCTTGAAAAATACACTTTAAAAGGACCAGTTCACCCAAAAGCCTTTTTATTTATAAGTTCAATTTAGTTCTTTCTGTATTGATGATCCTCATTTTATTGAAGACCATCATCCTCCTCGTTTACGTACTGGTGATGAGAGAGTTCACGATGACGGAGGAGGCCTTGGCTTTCACTACGGTTGGAGACCTGGAGGGGCCGCTGTCTGCCACCGTAGACTGACTCATGACACCACACTCATCCTCCTGGAGGAAGAAAAGGAAAGAAAAAGCACTCAAAAGGCGTACACTTCCACCCTAACTTAAAAATGGTCCTCACGCCGCCTCCTGACGTGAATCCTACGGTTTTATGACGAGGAGGATGTTAAAGGAAACTGTGGAGGCTCACCTCTGCCAGGTGTGTGAACCTCCTCTCTGGTATGATTGGTCGCCTCCACAGGGTGTTGATGCTGATGTCATGAGGGGGCGTGGACATGGGGGCCTCCAGGTTGTCGTCGTAGCTGAGGGCTCGCCGGGTCATCCCGATGGGGAGCCTCATGCCGCCCATCCCCGAACCCTCTATGGCTGTAAACGACAAAGACAGGTAAACGTCGAGATTTGTCTTCACTTCCTGTTTGAACGAAGAAAAATCTCAATTTGAGCCAATGACGCTAAATTATGCTCAGTCGCTACCTTTCAAACATTTAAACAAAAATAATTAACCACATGCAGGACGAATTGAAAATCACTCATTCCAGTTTAACTGAACTTTGACCTGCAGTTAAACGGAATAAATAACACAAAACAACTCCTAAACGTATCCGTCTAAAGGAAACTTCATCAGTTGACAGGAAACAGGATGTGGTCGTGGGTGATGACTTCATTTTCACAGTTGTAGGCTATCTTGGTTTTTCTCCCACTATGCCTGGATGAGGAGAATCTACAATAGCTGAGGTGTAATAAAGGTTGTAATCTTGAACTTCACCACTAGATGCCACTATTCTTACATTTCAGACCTTTAAAAACAAAACAAACCCCTCATTTAATAAACTCTGGCCAAACAAAGGTGAACAAACTCAAACCTGGGATGTCTCCTGAGCCAGACATGATGTCAGTAAGACGATGGATCAACCAGGATGGGACCTGGAAACAGACAATGAGAGGTTTCTGATTCATTTCAGGGGCTTCAACAATCGTCATGACGACATCTGTAAACGTCTGAATTCATCAGCAACAACATGGAGGAACCAGAGTTAGTGGTGAAGAACTTGCTCCTACCTTCCTGCTGTGTTTGTGTGATGTGGACCGTTGGTGAAGCAGCAGCGGGGGTTACATTGGTTTGCCTGTGGAGCACAAAACCCTCTGGCAATGCATTGTGGGTAAGCAGCCAGCTCAGGGAGGGAACTGAAGAGAGAGCAGAGGTCAACAGGGTAAGAATCTCACGATTCATTTATTTAAAACGGACTTTGACTTTCACATTCATTCGTCACTCATCCTGTTTTGCAGTTAATCTACATTTAATTCACTCCTGTGACATTTAAACTGAGAGAAACAGGAAATTGATTCCAGAATAAAAGCTTCTAATCATCAGATTCAAAATAAAGCATTTTTCACATGAAACAGAATTATTCTATTGGAAAACACAAACCCCTTCAAAAGAGAGGTACTTGTACATTTTGAAAGAAGAGCCGTTGAATTTAAAATATTAAAAAGTTATATATAACGAATATTTGTACTTTAATAGCACTTCATTTTTTTTTTTTGAAACCAGCAGTTTCTTTGTTGAAGAATTCCTGATTCAAATTGACCTAAAAAAATAAATAAATCCTGGAACTCAGCGACAATACGGGTACTAACACAACAGTTAGGATAAAACGGAGCTAGAAAGGTATTAATAATAAACATTTGGGATAGACTTAAAAGAGTGTAAATTAAAAAAATATGTTTAAACACCTGAATCCCAATTCTGACAAATCTATATACCCCAGAAAGAGTCAAACCAGTAAACGTACAGAAACGATTTCAACGGGATGATTTAGGCTGGGACGCCATTTTTATTCTACTTTAAATTATTTTCTGTTTGAAAAATACACTTTAAAGGACCAGTTCACCCAAATGCACTTCTGGTTATAAGTTCAATTTAGTTCTTTCCCTATCGAGGATGTCCTCATTTAATTTTAAATTTCAATCAACTCTTCCAAGAATAATGTAATACTTGTGACACCAGAGGGGTCAAATACTTTTTCACAGCACTGTAGAGGCATCAAAGGGATAGTCTCCTCTGTCATGGCCAGCCAATGACTGACTCCCCTGAGAGGATGATGGCGGACAGACCGGATGACGTAATTCCTGCTGCAGCAGCAAAGGCCGCATCATAGCTGCCTTCAAAATAAAAGCTTACACTGACCCGAATCTAATCATAAAAACATGTTTGATAAATAAACTTAACACAAATGTACGACATTTTATGATGTCAAGGAATAAAAAAAACACACGATAAAATATTTACGTATACAAACACACCGTCCACTGTGAATGAATATACAGAGAGATTAGGCCATCGTTTAAGAGAATATATACATTTTTGGCTATTTAAATGACTAAATACGCTGCAAATCCAATTAAAGTGTTCAGTTTAGCGAGTTGGTGCAATTAACATAGTAAATAACACATTTAATCTAAAATTTAATGATCAATTCAAGAAAATTACCCACCATTAAGGCCGTGCCGTCGTCCAAACCAAATTCCATTCATAAAGTGGACAATTTAAGACGTCGCAAAAAAAATGAAAGGTAACAGCTCTATTATTGCGGCATTATTTTTATATTAAAAATGAAATTATGATTAAGCAAACGAACGGATATGTATTCCCAGGCCGTTCTTATTACAGGCGTGTTAACCATCTATTTTTCAACCCTTTATCATCACTTAGAATCTCGCTAATTTGAGTTTCGTTGATGGGGAAAATAAGAGCCTGATATAAGATGTATATTTTCACTAAAAAGATTAAATTTTGGAATATTTGACCCACTCCGAATTAAATGATAGCTTGTGGCCATTTGGGATTTACATTTTTGAGTTTGAAGGTCAAAAGTGAACGTATTATATGCTAAAATAAATACATTTTCTAACGGAGTTCGATAGGGAGCTACAGAAAGCGGAACCGGCCGGTGCTAAAAGGCAAAAGGATGCTGGCGAATAACTCGGCTAACAAAGATGGTGTTGTCAAGTTACTTGCTTTAGTTCGTCTCACCGGAGGTAATGGCGGATTCAGAGATATGATAGCATCATCCGTGACCCTCCAATGTCGACCGGAGAGGGCAGGAAACAGCGGAAATGTCCGTTATACGCCATTATTGTCTCAAATGGGGTTCTCCATGGAATGTGAAATTACGTCCGTGCTCTCGTAAATCATCGCGAGAGTTCTAAACAGGATTTGGAATTTACGGAAGGCACTATCATTGAAAATAAAATTAAATAAATGTTTCATGATTTTTATTTATTTCGTTTCATGGAAGTTTGAATTACAAACAAAAGACACCACCAATAGACAATCTTTTTTAAATTAAATTTCTACTACTGTACATTCTGGCGATTTTGAAATTTAATAAAAAAAAAAAAAAAAGTCTAATTATGACTTAATAACATGAAGATATTTCAAATGATCCACCAATTTTCTGAAACTCGAAAATTGGTGAAAACTCCGGAGATGCTAAAATTAGCATGTCACAATAGTAAGGCTGGTTGTGAAAATTTAAAAGAACGTCACTGAATGAACGATAAAAATGAGTGTTTCACTGTATGAACCTGGACAGTTGCACTGAGCCTCTGAACCATAGTAGTTAGCTTACCGAGTGTGATTATGCTGTACCTATAACATAGTATAGAGGGGTCATATTATATTTATTTTAATTTCCTGTTAGAGCTAAAGTCATGATTTTCATGTCATGATCCACAAAGGTCACAATTACTGAATATAAAATAGATATATAAAAATGTGCTTTTGTGCAAACACAACATTTCTCTCATAATATGTAATATTGTAAAACTTGTATGGGGGGGGATACAACATAATTATGTTATGTGAAATGACAACTTTATTCTCAGATCATTTGATCTTTATTTTCATAATATTTCACATTATACTTTGTCCATGTAAATTTACAACTTCATTCCGTGAATGCATGGAACCTTTCTGCAACAAAGAGCACTTTGTTACTTAAAACACACCTGTTCCATGTCTCCTCCTGGGTGTTCGGGACAAAAGAATGCTAGGGAAAGAAGCACTCTTAAAAGGTTCTGGGAGAATCCACGTGATGGAAGAGTACCGGGGTGTTTCGTAGTTGGTAGATTTCCTTACTTAAAATAAATGTAGGCATGTGGTTATTTTTGGGTTTAATTATAACAGGGTATTACAATTAATTGTTGGGTGAAACTATGTTAATCTTAATTTTACAAGACATAATTGAACATTTGAATTTTATTGACATAGACAGGAAAATGGTTATGTCCAATTACGGTATGAAGTCAAACTGTAAATAAACACAAATAGTTTGGTGCACCACTTCGTCTCCACCTCATCTTTTTCCTGCATCATACAGCTGCTGACGATCATTCTAACAATTTTCTTTTAAGTTAACACTTTTATTTTAACAATTAAAACACCATTTTTTTTGTAAAAACAAAACAAAACACCATTGCGTGATCTTTTTCCCATATTATGAATTTATTTTCATGTTAATAGTAGAACCTTGCTGGTAAATATTTATAATATATTATATATTATAATATATTATAATATATTAATATTTATTTTATTTATTTTTTTATTGATGCTTTTATCTGCTTTTGCTTTGTAGCACTTTGAGTTTTGATCCAAATGTAAAGTGCATTATAAATTAAATGTATTATTATTATTAAATAGTACGACTTAAATCTTATGACATCACATCACAATATTATGTTTTTGTTATCATAACAGTTAATATTATGACTTTATTGTCAAATTCCAATTTGTTCTACTAATGTTATAGTTTTTTCATAAATTAGGTCTGGGACTATTTTTGTACAACCACACCTAATTAGCATTTTAGTTTTTTTGGTAAAATAACAACTTTTCCCCAAAATATTACGTTTTTATTTTCATAATATTTGACATTATGCTTCGTTCTTGTAAATTTCCAACTTTATTCTTGCAATGTATGGAACTTTTTTTCTTAGTTAACGCTTTTATTTAAAAAATTACGATACCTTTTTCTAAAAAAAGAAAAAAAAATACACCATAAGATTATTTTTCCCATAATATCATAAATGTCTTGTCAAATTCCAACTTTGTCCTTTGTAATTTTTTAAAAACTTTTTCATAAATTAGGTCTGGCACTATTCTTCTTACAACTACACCTAATTAGCATTTTTTTTTTTTGTAAAATTACAACTGAAATTTTACAAAATTTACAAAATTACAAAATTTTTGTCATTGCAAAATAAATTTTCTTAAGAAAAATTCTTTTAATATAATGTATTTTTCTTTATAATGTTTGCAAAATCCAACTACATGCTGAATAATCTCCTATTTTTTATTTATTTCTCAGTGTGATCTTAAAACTTTATGGTGACAGAAACACAAACAAACAAAACAACAAGACATGACCTCTAAGTTACTTTAATGTCCCACGGACTTGAACGTCTCTTGAGGGTTCAGGTTTGAGTCTGATCCTGTTTTCCAGTGGAACCAGTCTGCGGGCCCCGCCCACATTCTCCCGGACTCCTCCCCCGGCAGGAGCTCCTCTAACCGGACTTTCCTCTCTGCTTCTTCCCACACAGGAAGAATTCGTCCCGGAGTAGCTCACCTCACAGCCCCTCTCCGAGGAGAACCGGATCCGGTCTGGTTTTGACGCCAGAGAACTTCATCAACATGTCCGTCAACTCGCGCCGGAAGACTACGACCACCTACCGGACCGTGAAGGTGGCCACCCCGGAGCCCACCACGGTGGTTTCGACCGGGTCGGTGTCCCCGTTGCCGTACTCGGTGAACGGCTACGAGACGATCCAGTACCTGGTCCCGGTTCAGCAGCAGCAGCAGCAGCAGCCTTACATGTTCGTGCAGCAGCAGCCGTACGTGCAGCAGCAGCTCGTGCAGCAGCAGCCTTTCGTGCAGCAGCAGACTTTCCTGCCACAGCAGCTCGTTTCTCCGATTTACCTGCAAGGTGTGCAACACCTGAGCGTCGGCAGCCAGGACTCGGACCTGCTGTACCAGCAGCAGAACGTGATGGAGGTGAGGTCCAGACCCAGATCCAGGTCTAAGTCCTGGAGGGACCTTGGCAATGTTATTTTAATTAGTTTAAAAAAACCCCAACTTAATAGAGTTTATTTCTTTACTTTACGGAACAGAACGAGACGTCGTCTGATGTATGACGTCATTTACATAAAAAACCAAAATGTACATTTCAAAAAAGTTATTCACCTTTAACAGGATCGGGTCCAAACTCAAACTCACAATGTGTTGAATTAATTTAACAACTTCTACGAACCAAGTTGTGTCAGATATAATTAAATAACTTTATTAGAAGAAGAATAACGGACATATGTTCCATTAAAAAAACGACCGTAGCTTCCGTTTTCGTGATAAAAATGGATTATGAGTGTCCATCAAACCAAACTGAGCAACATAAACTTAAAAAAAGGCTTTTTCTTTAACTTAACTGGTTATGACGTAATTCTGTGATTCACTCAAAACCTTTAAGTTGCATCGAAAAAGTCACATGATGTTGATGATGAAGGATAAACCATATTAGTGTATATATATATATGTATTTATATTAAACGCGGTATAAATAAGATAAAATGAGATAACACTTTAGAGAAATTATACATAAAAACATTCATTGAAATAAACATCTGACAGATTTCACTTTTAATATTCGATTAATCTCAGGTAGAGCACATTTTGAGTTTCTATTTCTTATTTAAAAATGTGTCTAAACCCATTTATCATGTGACCCAGTGGCAGCATGAATATGCTAAAGAGTAAGGGGCCAAGGATAGAGCCCTGGGGGACGCCACAGGTCAAAGGGACCACCGAGGGCGAGGAGGCATTAACCACGCTTAAAGAAAAAAAACTCCTATTTCGGACTTTTCTTTTAAAAACAGAATCATGAAACCTGATACAACAAAAAGTTTAATTAGGTTCAAACAGTTTTCCTAAAAACATTCCTTACCAAAAGGTCGAGCTAATCTTTGAGTGGGATTTATTTTTTTTAGCTAATTAAAAACTTGCCTGACTAAAACATTTGGTCCTTTTATGGTCAATCTTGAGATATTAAATTATTAAATGCTCCAAAAAGGAAGAAAAAAAAAGAAGAAAAGTTTTTGTAAAGTTCTGGTTCCATAGTTTGGACCACCTTAAGTCTCTGGACCCAATCAGCTTTGGTTCTGTGGATTTCTCGAATACTTTCTTTCGGACCAATAATGGGATTTTCTGCAATATAAAATCCTGCAAATCTATTCACGAAGCTCCTAATCCAAAAAGAAGCTCCTCCCCTTGAGAAAAGTGGGCGTGTCCCAACCTACTGCCTACAACCTGCAGCTGCCAACAATCCTCCTCTTCATCACGCTGATGTTTGTTTGGAGCCCTTCAGGAAACGGAAGCGTTTAACCCTTCGTCGGCTTTTACTCACACGCTCTTTGGAGACGTAACACGCCCCACTTCCTGTCGTACGATACCGTATATTAGTCTTATTTTACACTTTCACTGCCTTAGTGCCGATCATAACTATTATATCTTAACTTATTGTCAAGGAATTTAACCCTTAAAAGTGCGGTTGTGGTGTGTTCATGTGTGAGGAAGACTCTCAAGAGGAAGGACTTCTATTTTTTTAGGCTTTTTTTTTTTATTTGAACTGCTGCACAGAAGAAAACACATCCGGATATTTGAGACTCAAATTCTTCCTTTCATGAACATGGACAATAACATGTTTCTTTGCACAAAGAAATTCTTCCTCTGGCTCCGCCCCCCCTCCACCCGAATGTCGTAAAAATAAGAAGATCGGGAGAGCTGCAGGTTTTTTTTCTGAGCTGATTTTCGGCAGAACTCGAAGAAGGTTGTAGGTTCTGTCTTCTGATCAGAACCCTTCAGACAGTGAAGGGCAAAAAAAAAGGACAAACGCTGATTTCAAATGGGGCGTAAACAATCAGAACATCTCTCAGCCATAACATTAAGACCACCTGCCTGATGTTGAGTGTAGGTTCCCTTTTTGGCAGCAAACAGATATGCTGTGACAGGAAGCCTACGCCGCAAGTTATGATGTCACTGTGTGTTCCGACACCTTTGTCTCAGAACCAGCATCAACTTCTTCAGTGGTTCAGTGTTACGATATCTCGCCTGTGGATCAGGCAACTCATGCAAATCTATCAATGACCCCTCGGGAAGCCACGATCCTGGTTCTCCTTCTTTGGACCACTTCTAACCACTGCAGACAATGAACGCTCAAGTAGACCAGAGGTTCTGGAGATGTTCCGACCCAGTAGAGACGCCTTGTAACGCCTGATGCGAGCCGATGGTCTCAAAGGAACCCGTTGGACTGGATGGCGTAAACAACCCGAGACTCCTGTCAGCAGTCTGGAGGTCGCTGGCCGTGTTTCCCACATAGCGCCGACATATTAATTCTGACACCCTGCTCTGGATTCTCACAGCCTGTTAGCAGAGATAAGTCACAGAAACCCGACCTGGAAGAACTCCCGAGCCAGCAGCAGACGTTTTAATGACATAAACAGGGTTCCAGGGATTCCTGAGATCCTGCTGCCACCAGAACATGATGTCATGTTATTGTTCTGCACAGTTAAGCCAATATGTGCGAAGATGTATCAACGAGTTCACCTGGGTGGACGATTCATTTGTTATTTGTTTATTTGCAGTGGTGTGCAAAAAGTATTTTGTTGAAAATCACTAAAAAAGAAATGTCAGGCTGTTAAATCGACTAAAAATCTCTTTAAATTGCACTCAGTACTTCACGTTTTCCTGAAAACGTAGTAAAATTAGTGCCGGATTCAGTGATGCTAATTTGGAAGCTAACATTATGCTAACATTATGCTAACATTATGCTAACATTATGGCTCAGGGAGGCCCTGATCAACAGGAAGTCTCATAAGCTCCTGTTTTAACTTTTCCTCAAACTAGTGGAGTAGAGCAGACAACTCTGTGATGTCACTGTGATGTCACTGCGATGTCACTGGGTGCCCTCTGTGGGCTCCCCTTCACTCCCACTGAGAATCAATGACTCTCAGGCGACCCTGACCCCGGGTTCTCATTCCTTAGACCTCCTCGGTAGGTTCTAACCACTGCGGACCAGGAACACCCGACAATATCTCAAGATTTTCTGATCCGGTTTGCTAGCCATAACAATCTGGTCTTTGTTAAAATCTCTCTGATCTTCACGCTTGTCCTTTTTTTTTTTTACCTGCAAACTGTCCACCTGCTGCATAATATGTCCCGCCCACTCATGAGTATCCAGTAAACAGATGCCGTCCAGGCGTCACGTCTCAGTGGTTATAATGTTATGGCTGCTCAGTCACCCAAACCCCTTGTACTTGTGTTTCCTCCTGAGTGATTGTTTTTTTTACGGGTCTCATCCCCCTGCTGACTCCTCCCTGCTCGGATGATCTTTCACCTCCTGGATTCTTGACCTTTGCCCTCTGGAGGGGTTCGCCTACTCTCTAATCTACTGAGTTGGGTTTGTCAGCGCTCCTTCAGTACCAGCCTCACTCTGCTGTTGGACTCCATCAATCCGTCCATTACCTCCTAGCCGTTTATCCTGATCGGGGTCTTGGTTGGGGGCCGGAGCCTCTCTCAGCTGACAGGGGGGGGCGACTGACTCAGCTAAACTCTGGTGGCGTGTTTGAAGAGGCGACACGCCCGTTTTTTCCCGCTGACGCGATACGCCCTCACGCTCGAAGACAAACACATTCTTTCAGCTGCTCGGATCACCTGAGCTCCAAAGGAAAGGATAAACTTCTGCGGGTTCTGATTTATGGCGAGCAGAACCGCCCACTTTTAGAATAATTATAGGCTGCAAGGATTCTGAATGTCATCTCAGTCCACTTTCCATTTTTAGATTTTTAGATGTGAGCTTTCCTTTTTTTATTCAACGTTCTTTTAATACTTGTTCACAAATCACATGAAGAAATAATGAATTGGATTAAGTCATTAATAAATGAGGTTAAAAAATTAATGAATGAGATTTAGACATTAATAAATGAGATTTAGACATTAATAAATCTGGTTAAGACATTAATAAATGAGATTTAGACATTAATAAATGAGATTTAGACATTAATAAATGAGATTTAGACATTAATAAATCAGATTAAGTCATTAATAAATGAGATTTAGACATTAATAAATGAGGTTAAGACATTAATAAATGAGGTTAAGACATTAATAAATGAGATTAAGTCCTTAATAAATCTGGTTAAGTCATTAATAAATGAGATTTAGACATTAATAAATGAGGTTAAGACATTAATAAATGAGATTAAGTCATTAATAAATCTGGTTAAGTCATTAATAAATGAGATTTAGACATTAATAAATGAGGTTAAGACATTAATAAATGAGATT
Organism: Lophius piscatorius; assembly: GCA_009660295.1. Lineage (NCBI taxonomy): Eukaryota > Metazoa > Chordata > Actinopteri > Lophiiformes > Lophiidae > Lophius > Lophius piscatorius. Next base: position 36 of record VRLP01007779.1, on the reverse strand, counting down.
AAGTCATTAATAAATCTGGTTAAGTCATTAATAAAT